>PVJH01014748.1:0-29316 GCA_004026705.1 Nesogale talazaci | reverse complement strand
TCCCTCCCTGAGAGCCGCTCAGAGGATCCACACCACCGACCTGTCCATTAGCAGCGACGCGCTGGACTCTGGCACCTCGATGGCTCCCCTCTCCCAGGTAGGTCTGGGGTGGGTGGGCGTGGGCCAGCCCTGCCCTGGGTGACCGAGACTCTGCTGCCTCTCTCTGGACATCGTGACCTCCCCCCTCAAAGCCAGTTGCCAACGTCAACTGACCAACGTCAGTAGCTTCCTACTGGGGGCAGCAGGGCTATGCCTGGAGGTCTCCGATCGCCATACTGCCCCAGTCCAATCCATCCCCCAGTCACGGCCAACGTGGTGCCAACTTCACTCGGTCTCCCCTCTGCTGCAAACCTTCCTGGGTCCTAGAAGCCTTCAGGTAAGATCTCGAACTCCTTCACACTACAGAACGGGGTGGGGGTCACGACCTGTGCTCAAACCCCCCCCCCCTTTCCACCTCTGAGGACATGAAGAGCGGTGGTGTCAGCTCCCACCGCTCCTGGCTGCTGAGCAGCCCACGGGATCTACTCATCTCCCCCAGGTGTGGGAGGCCGGCCCACTGTGGCCCCCCCCCGACTCCCACCATGGCCTTTTAACGCTCTGGGGTGCACCCTCTGCATACAGGGGTCTCCCATGTAGAGGCAGAACCTCGGGGCTGGACGGGCCTGGCCTTATCCCCGGCTCAATCTCCAGGTCCCAGACCAGGGCCAGGCATCCTGTGCTCACCAGCACGAGGGAAGGCCATGAGTGGCAACCAGGCTTTTCCGGGGACAGCCTGTTGGGTACGTTGTGACACCCGCCTTGGGCCCAACCTCCTCCTCCTGCCCAGAGGAGAAAAAGGAGTGGGGGGGGGGGGAGGGGACAAGTGGGGGTGGATCAGGGGTTGCACGCAGCCTCCCCACTTCGAGTCACCCCAGCAGCCCAGCCCTGGTAGCAAGCGGCAAACGGAAAGGGCGGCCTTACCTTCCTCCATCGCGAGCGCACGCTTTGTTACTGTTGGGTTGCTCACGGGCGCTGGGCTGTTGGCATTGTTTTTTTTTTCCTTTTTTTTTCCCTTGTGAAAAGAAAAGCATTGAGGAATCTTTGTGCAACAGGGATGGACAACGTCGGAGAGGGATACTGACCTCGGCAAGCGGGTGGTGAGGGAGTGAGGAGGCGCGGGTGGTCACACGGGGTGGGGGTGGGGGCCAAGCTCCCAGTGGAAGTTTCCCATCAAGGAGGGTAGTGACATGCATGTGGGGGGACGGCTGGGACCACCGGGCCACCTTGGGGCCCCAGACGGTGGGACTGGATGACGGAGCCAAGACCCCCCTTCAGCAGGGGGGTGGGGAGGGGAGAAGCCACACAGCGCCCACAAGAAGCAGCTCTGGGAATGGAGTGAGGAGGGTCGGGGCCCATGCACTGCCAGATGGGACCCATGCGGGGGGGGGGGGGGGATGCTGGCACAGGGAGGCACGCGAGGTTCCCGGGGCACCTCTGGGCCGTCGCACTCCTTGGCTGGGGCCCAGCTCCAGGCTGCAGCCTTCCTTGCCCACTTCTGAGACCCCCTCCGCCCGCCGCCCGCACCCCTTGCCCCGACCCCGGGACCGGGCAGCTCTCCAGCAGTTGAGGTGGACTTGGGAGAATGCCAGGCCGGCAGCCTCTCCCTGCAGAGATGACAATCTGGCCCAAGGGCAAAGGGAGCGAATGGAGAGAGGTTACTCTCTCGGGCTGAATGTCAGGGCGGGGGTGAGGAGGAGAAGCCAGGTACCCCAACAATCTTATCCAGACCTCCCATTCCCGCTCATGCCTCCAGGTACCCCCCTCTCGCAGGCGACAACCCGAGGAGGAGCAAGGGGCCCTTCGTGCTGGGTGCTGCAGGGACTGGCGCAGTCCCAGGACCGGGCGATGAGAACTCCGGCATCGTGAAGCTGCCCATCACTGGCGGTGCCCACCCCCCAAGTTGGGCAACCCCTGGGTACATAAAGGAGCAGCCACCGGAGGGAGGAGCCACCACTCTCCTGAAATAGGTGAGGGAACGAGCAAGGAGGGTCTGCACACCGACCCAGTCACACGGCACCTGCCTGCATTCACTCAAAGGTGTCAGGTGGGCAGAGAGAGGGTGGTTACTCTGCCTAGATAGGGAGTGAGTGCCAAGGGGGGCAGACGGGGAGGGCATGCGAGATATGGAGGCACAGGAGTTCTGCTCCAGGGTTGGGGGCAGAAAGATGATGTCTACTGAGCCTCAGATTGGCACCGGAGATGTGCAGGGGGCAGGGCTCCAGGCCGCCTCATACCTGCCAGTCTCTGTGGTCGCTCCCTCTGGAAAGCCTGGTTCCCACAGCAGCTTCACCTTCAAGATTCCCCGGGACTGCCCTCTTTCCTAAAGACACACCCTGCCCTCTTTGAAGGCCACCCTGAACCTGGCAAGTCAGGTAGCGGCTTGTCTGCCCAGGGAGGTGGCGAGGGGTCTCTGGTTCTGGGGAGTGAATTATCCAGTGCCAGCCTGTCAGAGCTGCACTCCCCCAGGGTGGGCAGAGTGGGGAAAGGGTGAGATGCTGGGGACACAGCTCCTAAGGGAGACCTAGGGAGGGAGAGCAGGCGAAGGTGAGGGGAGAGGCCCCAGGCATAAAGATCGACTTCCGGCTTGGCACTGCCTGGTAGTGGCCCTGCCTGGCCACTCGGGGAGCCCCAGGGGAGCTCCAGCGTCAGGGACCTCAAAGGGAGCCCTGGCTGGTGCAGTGCACACGGTTTGTGAGAGAGGCCTGGGGAGCCCCGATTCCTCCTTTGCCAGCCACAAAAGGGCCCAGTCCCTCTGGTCCCTCGGAGGCTCTGCTGTGCCACGAAGGGGCTTCCAATGCTGTGCTCAGCAGGGGGGTTTTATGGGGCTTTGCCGCAAGCACAGGCCTCAGTCTCAAGTTCACTACCCAGGCAGCCTGGTGGGAGTGGGATTGGGCCTGGGGACTGGGTCTTCCCCGGCACCCACGGCTCCCCCACTTCCGGCGGCAAAGAGGGAGAATCTTTGAGAATGGCCACCTCTGCTGATCTCACCTACTCCACGGGCACAGAAGGCCCGAGGGGGCGGGATCTGCCCAAGGGGGCCGTTCCGGCGGATGGCTCAGCATACAGGTTAAGCTCTGGGGACCTGGGGGGCTTCGGACAAGTCACTCAACATCTGTCTCCGTTGCTTGGAGGTGAGGACAATGTCGACTTCGCGGTGGGATGAAAGCACCATTTGCGGAGAGTGAACCACCATGGGGCGTCTCCTGCCGCCCACCAAAAGTGCGCTATCACGGCCGGCCATCTGGACACCAGGGCCCGCTCCCCCAGCGTCCCTCCCTGTGCGCCCGCACCAAGTCTCCGCCGTCTGGGTCCCCACCTTGGCCTCCATGATGCTTGGAAAGGATTCTTTGTTTCCAATCAAGAAATGGGCCGGGGAGGAAGATGGCTATGGTGTTTACAGCTTTTCATTTCCTTCCTTGCTGTTTGCAAAATATCCACGTCTAAGCTGGAAAAATAAATTTCCAACCCTGTTGACATGCATTGATTTTTCTTCCTGCACCCAGTTAGCCAGACAGCAGGCACTGTGGTGAAACCTTTGCCTGGGAGGGGGGCGGTCCTCACTTGTCCCTCGGGGAAGCTGGGGGCCAAAGAACAGCGGCCACACTGCCCGATCGTGCCTAGCGCCTGCTCACTGGACCCGGCTCAGGTGTTGGGAGACAAGTGTGGTATGGTCCCTAAGAGGCAAGGGATGTCCAGCCCCTTCCCGACTGCTTTAAGTGGTGGGACACGGCCTGCTGCCTGTCAGTAGTGACTCAGAAGGGATCTGCCTCAAGCCATCCATTTTGTCAGCCAGGGGTCTGTACAGCGGCCCTGGGGCGAGGGGAGGGCCGGTGTGGCTGTGTTCTGGTGCTGGACCTGAAAGAGGGGGCCAGAGGCAGACAGACCCCTTAGACAGGACTCAGGGCTGCTTGTCTCACAGCAGGCCTGGGCCTGGGGGGCAAAAGTTTGCCCAGCCAGCTCACTGAGATGCCTCTGGAAAGCCACCCTTCCAAGGCACACTGGTCCGGAGTAGGCCTTGGCCCGGGCACTTCTCTGGAGGCTGTAAGCGCAGGGAGCTGCAAGGGAGCGAGCTGCTGCGGAAGACTCTGCTCCTTTCCAGGGGGCCATCACAGCCACCTTTGCTGGCTGCCACTCCCAGCCTGCCTCTGAAGTGTGTGGGCACCCTCACCCTCAGCCTTTGGGCTGGCAACGCCACCCCGGCCACTTGATGGGGAATCCTCTTTCTCCACCTGCACAGAGGTCTTGGGAGGATGGGCTCTGGGGCTGAGGGAGCCACCATGTGTGTCTCCACCCCCCCCCCCCAGCACAATCAGTAGAGATGTATTCCCTTCCCAGGCATGCGTGACAAGGGACATGGTTAGCTTCTTAAAGTTCGGGGCGGAGAGGAAAAGCCTTCGTGCTCTGATAGCAGGAATCCTGGCTTGGGCAGCGGGAACCCGGGGCTGGCTCTGGCGCTGTTAGCTCAAGGGCTGTACGCTGCTGCCATAGCACAGACCTCTGGCCAAGTGACACACAGACTTCTGGGAGGCTGGCCTGTGCCAGGCTGGGTCTCCCGAAAGAGGTCTGTAAGCAGGCAGGCAGCGCATCCCCTGGGTCTCTGTCAACCCACAGGGTGCCCTGGTCATGCTCGCCATCAACCTGGCCCAGCTTGTGTTCCTGAGCCAGGAGGTGAAGGGCACACCACGTGCCCTGCCCAAACCTCCGCAATGAGCGCAAAGGGGAAAACTGCGGTGCCGTGGGCTCAGGGCTTCTGGGGCCACGTTTCACGCACAGGGGCCTTGTCCCTCATCTGAGGCCTGGGGGAGACCACAGATCCCCCCAGGGAGCCTCGTGGCCTCAAGAAGGTACGAGCTGGGGCCAAAGTCTGGGGCCCCTGTGCCTTAGCTGCGACTCAGAAAAATGGAGAATGTGACAGGGTCTTTCCTCTCACTCCGTCCTCCCCAGTACCGGAGGGGTGTCCTCCAGACTCTGCACTTCACTGATGACAGCGGCCCAGGCGGCATTGAGACCAGGAGACTCTGGAGGTAGTGAATGTTGGAAAGATGGGGAGAAAGGGCTGTCCATTTTATGGGCAAAGCAAGCAGACCCACTTACCCAGACCACCCTGCCTGGTGCCCCAGGCCCAGGGGCTCAGGCAGCACTCCTCTATCCATACAACCTTAAATCCTGACCCAGGCAGTGGCCAGCATCTGGTCCTAACACACTGTCCTTGGGGCCTGAAAAGCTCAGCTGGCCAGACTTACAGCTTCCTGCTTGGGTGGGATTCAGGAATTCTGACAGGCGCCGTAGCTTGCCCTCAGCCCGGTGTGGGCGACGTCTCCCGCCCGAAGCCCCTTGCTGTGGCTGCCTCAGGGCGGAGGCTTTCTCCAGCCTGCCGAATGACCTGGGCCCGTCCCTTCACAGCTCCTCTGTTGGACAGGTTGGGGGGGGTCTGCTCTAGTGACTCCCGTCACTGGATGTAGAAGGGGACTTGAGAGCAGGGAAGGGCACCAGCCAACATCAAGGGGCCCCCTGGCTTGTGGCTTCGACATGAGAAGTAAGCTTTGGCAGCTCGGGGGACTGAAGTCGGCAGAGGGCCAGAAGGAGGCGTTCCTCTGTCTGCTCACGGTCACGGTCACGGGTCGACTGACTCACGGCGACCGTGTAGGACAGGGCAGAGCTGGCCCTGTGGGTTCCCCAGACTCTGACTCTCCTTAGAAGTGGGAAGCCTCATCCCTCTCCCGACCAGCAGCTGATGGCTTCGAACTGCTAACCTGTGGCCGGCAGCCCCACCCCAAATCCACCACACGCCCGGTGCTTCTCTACTTCCAGCTCCCAGACTCACACTCGGGGCAGAGCCTCCGCCGACGCCACATGAGGCACTCAGCACCGGGAGCACAGCCGACCCCACCTGGTGCCGGAGACCGCCCAGCCGGCTGGCTGTGAAATGCCTTCGTGTGCGTGTCTGCGTGTGGCTGTGGGTGCTGGTGAGGGGCTGTCTCAGGCGCCGGGAAGCAGGCCCCTCCCGCAGGGCTACAGAGAGGAGACAGGGTGTGGAAGCCCTCCCTTGGAACCAGGTGTCTGGCAGCTGCCCTTGATCTGCCTGTCTCCTCGAGTCCAGCCACCAGCTCCCAGGCAGGGCTCCTCGGGCTCTCTCCAAAGCGATGACATAGCACCGGGCCTGCAGCCTGCATGCGGGGGCACTCGGCTCCCCAAGACGGCCAGCCGGGCCGGAGCCACGTCTGCTTCTCATCCCAGCGGCCAAATGTGATTACACTCCCGACAGTGCAACGCAAGAGTGTGGAAGGACGTGGCTTTCCCTTGTCCATCGAGATGGATGGACGCACGGATCACCACCATCCGCTCCCCTCTGCACGGCCTGCCTGGTTCCGCCAAGGCACAGGCTCATGCTGTGACCTGCTTTCTAGAGCAGCAGGCTGCGATCAGGGTGGGGCATGCACCCTGTTCCCCTTGTCCCCCAGCAGCGTCAACAGCAGAGGCCACAGCAGCCACCGAGCTGCTCAACAAGGGGGGGTGGGGGTGGGGGGTGGGCCGGGCTGGGGAGAGGGGAGAAAGCTGCTTCCCACCCTCCTGACAGGCTCGCCCCAGCACATCAGTGTCCCTCCTCCCTGGCCTGGATATGGGTGTGTCTTCCCAGGCCCTGCCCAGTGGGCCCCTTCAACAAGGAGCCCTTGAGCACTATTACTGCGGAGTCTGTGCGGTGAGGGTCCTGAGCCTGGAGCTTCATGTTCTCTGGCCAGGCCCTCCAGCCCCGCGGTGGGAAGTGGGACTTCCTGCCACCAGGCCAGGAGGGATACACTGCCCTGTAGCTCTTTCTCTGTCTCCTGGCAACCTCCAGGGGGCGGTACCTGGGGCATTCCCCACCCCCGCACCCCCATCCCACATACATACCCCCACCACAGACACACGCCACACACACACCTCACACACATACCATATACAAGACACCACACCATTCACACACAGCACAGACACAACACACACCCCACACCACACATACAGACAACACACCACACACCACATACCCCCACACCCCCACACACACATACCACCCCCCCAGGAGAATCGTCGGGAAAAGTGGGGGGAAATCAACCTAATGGAGACTCCACCTCCCAGCACCTGGGCTGTCACAGCATCCCAAGGGCCCCTGTCTCACAGGCCCGCTGATCATTTCTGGCTGGTGAGGGGTCTGAGCGGGTTAAGAGGCAGCAGGGTCTGGGGTGCAAGCCTCTGTTGGGGGGGGGAGCATGTCCCCTGCACCAACCCCGGTTCCATGCTGTCCCCACGCGGCCTGTCGTTCAGGGCTTCCCCTATTCCAGCAGAACATTCCTTCAACAGGGCTGCTGTTTCCAGCCTCCCTCCCAACGGAGGAGCTTCAGTTTATGGGTCCTTTTACTTCAGGATTTATGACTTTCATGGTAACGGGCTCCACTCGACTTCCTCTGTGCCGAGTTTTCTAATCACTGTGGTACACGCTTTATGGGAGTCTAATAAGTGGGGGGTATTTTTCCTTTTGAAACGAATAGCTGCAAGTTAATGACTTATAGTGGGTGTAGATGCTACCCAGAGACAAACGGGTGAGGGGAGGGTGACACCGGGGTGGGAGCACTGGCGGGGGTGGGGAGGTCTTTCTGGATGAAACAGACCTTGGAGACCCTTGCCCAGCCCCCATGCTCGAGTCATGGGCTGCTCCCAAACCAGGTGGGGCTGGAAGGAAGCACAAGCCTGCCTGGCCTGCGCCCCGAGCACTCACACGCCCAGGGCACGTAGACCAGATCACGCCGACAGCCCGGCCCGCCTCTGAAGCGGGAGCTTCCACGCGCTCGTTTCCAAAACGGTCAGCGTTCGTTTCCAACAAGAATTTCTTGGTAGTATTTACACAAGTCAGATGTTAAGGAACCTAGCCCACTTCCTGGCCCACTTGGTCATCGGCCAAGCCCTAGCAGAGGGCATCCCATCGCCGGGGTTCAGGGTCTCTGTGGCCCACTTTGAGGGCCCCCCGCCCCCCCGCCTGTGTGCTGGAGCCTGCAGCCCGTGGCTGGGAGGGAATCACAGGGCGCAATTAAGTGCGGTGGTGCCGCCGGTCCGGAGGAGAGAGGCTGGGCTGGGGCCGTGTGCCTCTTTGTGCTGGGCTGGCAGACTGGCTGCTGGTGCCGGGGCTCTATTCATTATTCAATTCAGCCAGCTCAGACCAGCCTTCCACTTGCTCCTCCAGGAGGAATAACAAAGCTAGAAATGCAATTCCACTTTGGTGTATTAAGATATTGATTTGCCTGTCGAGGGGAAGTGCATTTGTTCTGCCAGCCCTCCCTCGGGTGGGAAGGGGTTAACCAAATGTTTATCACAAGGCTGGCTTCAGAGTTGAAAGTAATGTGATCAGTAATGAATTTTGTGTTACATTAGGTTGTATAAATGGACAGACAAGCGCAGACAACAAGTGGCCAGGAGTCGGGGCTAATCTAATGATGTAAAAATAGAGACAGCACCAATTATACCAGGGGCCAGCTCCAGGCTCCTGCAGGGACTGCAAATGAATAGGTACAAATCAAATTACTCACTAATAGACGCACTACAAGAGGGGCAGTCAATGGTAAATGCATTAGGGCCTAGTGACCTCTCTGCTCTGCACAGCAGAGTCCGAAAATTTGACTTCCATCTTCAAAGTGGGGGGCAGGGAGTCCACTTCTCAAAGGAACTCTTGTTGGCGAAGGGCAGCACTGACTCCCTGGCCCCGGGCAGTGCCGGGCTAGAGGGGCCTCCTGTCTGAGCAGACCACGGGCCCACCCGCCGATGCCCCTGAGGCCCGGGCACCAGGGGGTCAGGGGGTGACCTCTGGGGGGACGACCAGACCAGTGGGACGAAGCCCTCCCTGCAGGCAAAGACGGGAATTACATACCCAAACACTTCACAGCCATGGGCCTCTCAGGGGTGGTGTGTGTTACTGCTACGTCAAGGGGTGTCTCTGTATTGAAAATAAAATGTTTCTTTAAAGACGATCAGGGCATGGACCTAGAGGACAGCAGTGATCTCACCATGTGGTCTGACCACTAAGAGCTTGGACGAGGAGGGGGTCCTGGGCTGTCTCCAGGGCATAGCCTGTCTAGGATCTTACACATGTTTCATGAGCCTGGGCCCATCCTTCCTCTGCCCCTCCATCCTTCTCCAGCCTGAAGAATCCCCACCTTCCTGCCTGTGGCATGAGACTAGGCCAGGGCAGGGCACGGGGATACAGCCGACCCCGACAGGCAGGCAGGGTTTCCTCCTCTGGAGTTCCCTGGATATAGAAACTCGGCCCGAAGTCCAGAACTGCTCGCTTGGCAGTGTGGCCTGGCAGCTTCGAGAAGATCACAGAGATGCGCGCAAATGCACTAGCCGCCTGCACACGTTCAGCTCGCCGTGACTCAGGCAGTGAACACAAGATGAAACCAGAGACACTCGAGACCTCCCAGAGACTCAGCCCATGCTTCGACAGAGGTGGGGCCCTAATAAGTTTAACTGAGTCCCCCGCTAGCCCCCCCCCCAAAAAAAAGCAAACACCCAAACAGTCACACACATTAAAGAGGAGATGACACGGCTGACCTGGCCAACTGGAGCTCGGAGAGGATGGGACCACGGCAGAGAATGGGAAAGAAGTCACCGGGACAAAAACAGCGGCTGGATGGTGAGTCTCCCCAAACCCACGGAAGTGCAGAGGGATAGAAAGGCAAGCTAGTGTGCGCCACTAAAGAGTGTGTGTGTGTGTGTGTGTGTGTGTGTGTGTGTATACACCTTGGTGCAGAGTGGTCAGCCAGCAAATGTCTCATGCAGTGAGGCTGCAGGGTCCTCAGGGCCAGAGTGGTGGAGAAAGAGACACGAACAGGAGGAAATCACCAGTTAGAGGCTTGGCAGGGGTTCCTCAAAGGCTCCTTCTGTTAAATTCAACCCGATTAATGTGGCTTGATTTTCTCTTACTTCTAGGAGCTAAGGCTCAGGCTTCCTACAGGGGCAGAGGGTCGCGTTCAACTTTCATTTTCCGGGTGCCTGTGCCTTTTGCTGTGGCCAGCCCTGGCCCCCGGTGGGTGGTCTGCATCTCCAGGGGCAGGGATGCAGGTGCAGGGAGAGATGGCGGTTCAACCATCTGTGACTGTGTTCAACTTTGTTCAGACTGCACACCTCCCAGAAAGGTCACTGGTTAAAAGCAAACTCCCCGGCCGAGGAGGAAGAACAGAGAGAAGCCCTCCCTTTGGTTAACCATTCACCTATGTGAGTGCCTCCCGAGAAGGGCCCTTGCTCCAGGGTCCAACAGCTCTCCCACCCCTTTGCCAGGCCTGCTGGATGTCATCAGGAGCCCTTGGTTCCAAGCTGGAGCAACACTTGGAAACGGGCTCTGCAGGCTCTGCTGTGAGAGCACAGCAGTCCTTCCTCGCCTTCCGGGTAAAAGCAGTGAGTCTCAGCGAAAGAGTTCAAAGTAACCAGGGCCAACCGACGTAGGATCGGATCTGAGACCTAGCTAGTAACCAAGGTGTCTTCACAGTTTTCCCTATGGCCCTAGCTGGCCTTTATACCTTTCCTAGGCCACAAAGGCTCATTCAGCCCTTCACCAAACACTGACTGAGGCTCAGGGGAGTTCTCATCCTAGAAGCTGGGCGGAGGGGAGGCTGGAGGCTAGATCAAACACAGCTGAGTTTGACTCAATCTGGGGACTGAGAAGTGAGTTAAGACACACTTGGGGCAGGCAGGGAGGGAGGGGCTGAAGGGATTAGAGTTGGCCCATCTGCCAGGGGCTACGGCTAGTTCACTGGGGGCAGGAGTCCTGGAGGTGGGTGGTTCAGAGGGTCAGGCGGAGGAGAGGTCCTGGGCATTGTTTAGAGAAACATCACACAAGAGGTAAGACCCAGGCTTGGACCAGAAGGGTGAACAGGCTAAGGTGAAGGGCAGTGGGACCTTTAGGAAGGCAACACTATGTTCGGACCAAACCCACGGCTCAGCATATGCTAGGGGCGATGGGAGTGTCTTGTTGGGCAACACAGGAAGAAGACGTTATTGTGGCAGGGGCAGTGGCAGGGTGGGGAAGGCTGAGAAGAGACTTGAGATACGAGAGTGTCTGGGCTGTACTGTGGAGGCCCGGAAACTTCCAGAGCTGGAAGTGGGACAAAAGAACAAGTACTGAGAGCCCCTTTCATCTCCTGGGTCCCCTCTGCAGCTGAATAAAGGCGGGGTGGGGGGGGGGGGAGACTGGGAGAGCTGAGAAGGAATGGGCAGTTCCTCCTAAACAGCTGATTTCAGTGGCTATCTTGGGCAGGCCACTACGGCTCTTTCCTTTTCTCTTTGGAAACTAGAGCGAGTTGAATGTAGTTGGTTGCTCTGATGGTGGTGTTGGGTTAGACGCTGGATGATACTGTTAACCTCAAAGTCATCAGTTCAAATCCATCAGAAACCCTGGAGAAAACATGGGGGGAAGATGAGGCTAGTGGGGAGCTTGTGGATCTGTGTTCACATCCTGGGAAGACCATACCCTTGGGGTGGGGGGCAGCTTGACCTCTTGGCTAACCCCATCAGATCGGTCCAGTGGGAAGTTGGGGGGTATCAGTCAGAGGAGCGCTGGTGTCTGATCCCAGCCTCGTGTGGAGGGAATGTCAGAGGCCTCCCCAGGTGCCAGATGCAACGACAGCCTGTGCGTGGGCCGGCTGGCGAGGTCGCAGGAGAGCAGACGCCGACAAAGGCATTGTAGCAGAGGAGAAGTCGTAGGCCTGTGTCAGTGAAGTACAGGAGAGGACCCGTGTGCCCAAGCTGCTTGAATGGCATTGCTTGCCAAGGATTAGGGGGCAACTGTAGGAGCGACAGACCACTGGGGAGAAGGCCTTTGGCAGGAGAGCCAGGCCCAAGCCAGAAGCCATGCCTTAAGGAAGGGAGAAGAGCCCATCAATGGCTTAGCCCACCCTTCAGGAGGAAGACCCGCTCTCCATTGGAAGGATAAGACTTGGGGGGTGGGGTGGGGGTGGGACAGACTGGGTCTTCGAGAGACTGTCTTACTGGGGTGTCATGGAGAAGTCAGGAGTCAGAGGACTCAGGACGTCAAAGATCCCCCCCGCTCCAGGGTGTTGGGGCGCAGAGGCAAGCGAAGAGCCAGTGAAAAGAGGCAGGCAGCTCGGGTGCAGTGTGATGGCAGGCGAGGTGAGCCCTGAACTACAACTGGGAGAGCAGCCCCTCCCAGCTACATGGCCCCAGATGTGCTTAGCATCAGCACCCAAGATCCGTGCGTGCGTGGTGGGGACGCACCCTTCAGAGTGCACCCACTCAGAGCCGGAACATCTCAAGGTTAGGGCAGGGACCTCTGGGGGCCCACAAATTTAAGTGTCCCTTCAGCAGCCTCCCGGAGGCTTCTGTGGTGATAAGCCGGGCTCCTGTCTCCCTGGTCTCGCAGAGACCCAGTGTACACGCCCCGGTGCACCTCCCCTGAGGCTGGAATGAGGACAGTTCTCCTTTCTGGACTCTGCATGCTCTTATCTGTAGAATGGGAAACTCCAAGCCGTTCCCACAGCGTCTGAATGGTCTGTGAAGCCCCATGTGGCCAGTGTGTGAAATCATCGCTGACAACGGTCAGCTTTGACGATGGACATGGCCAGAGGTGGAGATGTCTACAGGTGAGCTTAAGGAAGGGTTTGCTGTCATCTCACCTGATTATGTGACGCCTTGTGATGGAAGGGGACCTGGTCTCCTCAGAAAAGGCAGCCTTTGGATAGAAACATCCCCAACCTCCAGCCGGGTTCCCAGGCCTCTAGCCAAGCTAAGCCCGGGCCACCTCCAGGGACCACACACTGAACTAAACCCATGCCATCGGCAGTGGCCTGCTAGGGCCGGGCAGAACTGCCTCTGGGGGTTTCGGAGGCTGCGACTCTGTTCAGGGGTGGGAAGCCTCACCTTCCTCCGTCAGAGCAGCTGGCAATTTTGAACTGCTGACCTGTCGGTTAGCAGCCCAACGCAGAACCCCCCGGCTGGAACCCAACGCAGAAGCCCCAGGCTGGAACCCAACGCAGAACCACCAGCATGTCTTGAGAGCTTAATTTCCAGGGTCCCAAACAAGATGGTAGCCGCATAAAAAAAGAATACTGTGAGTCCATCAAAACCCCATCGATCCCAGGGGCTTAAGTAGAAGGAGGATGTTTCGAGAATGATGAGGGCAACAAACGTACAAATGCGGTCTGCATACAATAGATGCATGTATTGATTGTGTTAAGAGTTGGTTGAGCCCCCAATAAAATGATTTAAGTAAAACAGTCGATCAAATGATAAGTTAACTAACTTAGTGAAACTTCCTTGTGGCCACTTAAAAACTGTGTGTAACGCTCAAAATGTGCTTCGAATGTCTGAGAGAAAAGGCAAAAGGCATACCGTTTCTAAGGAAAGGTCCTTTCTGAGAAAGATCTTTGAAAGAGCCTTAGTTGAAGACAATGAATGCTAACGCCTCCTCCGCCGAGGAGTGACCCCACAAGCAGCAGAATGGCGAGGGCTGAGCGCAAGAGCAGACTGCAGCGCATCACGGACGTGAAATCAGTTTGCAGAGCCACTATCCCATCAGTAACAAAGGAAACGAAGTAGGTTTGCCGTACTAACGTTCGTTGCCTAGAAAATTCTTTTTTTTTAATTTTATTCCCCACCCCGAACCCCCTATAAAATTCTTTTGTGACCGCTTGGCGCATTTCGGTGAACTGAGTCAGTAACTAAAACGCATCTCTTCCCACCCCCCACTCTCCCGGTAGGGCTAAGCTTATGTTTCCCCCCCCAATTTTTCATTTTAAGACGTTTCTAGCCTCGGGAGGTTGAGTGACTAGGACAATAAACACTCCTCTACCCTTTAGCTTGATCCGCCATTTGAAAAATATCTTGCCACAACTGCGTTGTCTATCTCAGGCCCATGTTTCCACGCCTGTGTGTTGTCCCCCTCTCTCACATTGTCTGTCTGAGTGGAGGCATGAGGCAGACGTAAGCCTGTTGTGTGATCCCTAAGAGTCAAAGCTGAAGCCTCTGTGCTGCTTTTCCTGAAGCATCAAACAAGAAGCCCAGGACTGCGGGAAACACGTCCCCAGGAAGGGTCAGCCTCTCCAGCAGAGAGCTCTGGAGGGAGGACGCCCTGCACCGGAGCCGGGTCAAGGGCCCTGAGAACGGCCCCTCAGGATCTGTGGCTGAGGCATGAGGTGTGGGTGGCTGCTGGAGGAGAAGGCAGATAAGGCAGAGCTCGACACTGATCGAAAGAGCTAAAGTCTAAAGAGGGTCTACTGCGTTCCCAGGGGTGTATTCCTTTTCTTTTTGTGTTGGACTAATACTAAAAGGAATGTCAACTAAGCAGGAGTTAGTCCAGTTATTTTGTGAGGGCTGAACTCAAGGGAGGGGCTGTGGAGCCAGCATCCCTGGCAGGAAGAAAAGTCTGAGTGCACCATGGAGGCCTAGTGAGCAGAGAGTAGGAGCCCTCCAGACAGCGACAGACGCCCACCGAGCAGAGGGGAGCCTGGGGCACAAGGGGAGAGGTGGCAGGCCATGAAGGGCTTTGTGCACACCCAGATGGGCAGGGCTTGGTCCAAGGAGAGGATTCTGATGTGGAAATGTCAGTAGGTGACTGGACAGATGCTTCTGGTGTCCAGGAGAGGAAGCCTACCTGGAGAAATTTGGAGAGCATCAAGTGTAAGGATAGTCATTGCAGCAGAGACCCGGGGTGATAGTTGTGTAACGAGGGAAAAGAATGGGGGGAACGATAACACTAGTGAGGTCCACACGCCCTAGAACGAGGGACCGCTTGAGATCAAGGGGGACAAAGCCCAGAGGGTTAGGAGAGTGGAAGGGGGAAACACAGAGGGATGCCTGGCGTCGCCTGGAGGGCACTGCGGTGAATGAAGGAATGAGATGAAGGATAATGTGTGTAAATGTTGAATGGGAAACTGACAATTATGCTCTGTATACTTGAACTCAATTCACAATATAGAGTTAACATTTGAAAGCACCAACAGGCAAAGAGAGTCAGGATAGGGCTTTGCGAAGAGGCTTAATCGGGCCCCAGAGGAAGAAGATCCAGAAGTGGGCTTGAGAAGTAACCAGAGGCCAGGCGTCACAGGCAGGTGCTTCTGGAGCCGAGGGCAGAGTTCAGAGGGTGGCTGCCAGCAGCGTGGTTGCTGGGGCCTTTGGGATCAGAATGACAGGAAGTGAAGGGATCTCTGACATGGTGACAGTCACTTTTTCTTTGAGAGATGGAAGGGTAAGGGACTGCCGAAGAATGAGGACTCAGAAGCCTGACATTGTATTCCTGAGGAAGAAAAAGCACCTATTTCAAGATGATGGACTGAGCCTACATGCTCCATACTCCATAGCAACCATGGGACCCTGCTGAGAAGCAACTGAGCAGAGCTGGGTGTGTTTGAAGACAAGAACTCAGCCCTGCGGTGGACCAGGGAGATAGCCAGAAGAGGCTGGAGGCCACGGCACTAGGCAGGGCTGCAGCCCTGCTGTCAACGCCTGGGTGCACGCAGAAGGACTCACTGGGTAACTCGCTACTGCAGAGCCACACCACACACTAGGCACTGTTGTCAGCACTGGCCTCCACCAAGGGGAAGAGCTGATGGCGCTGCAGCAGCCTGGGCCTAACCGGAGAGAACTGAAGGGGCTGAATGGGTCACACTGGCAGGGGCTTGCCGGGATCAGCAGGAAAGCAAGCGTTGCAGACGTTGGCGCTGAGCTGGCTTGCAAACCACACACGTGACCTAAATGGACTAAGGGCCTGGCAGCCACGGCGGGTCAGCATACTTTCAGGAGGGCTTCTCAGATGGTGGCATGCCTAAAATCTGGCTCGGTGTCGATTCGACGGCGGGAGGGCTGGCTAGGGTCCAACACCCTACCTTTCGACCGGTCCGCAAACCACTCTTGGAATGCTGTCGACCTGGACTCAGAGTGACCTTATACGTCAGAGAAGAACTGCCCTTGAAGGCTTGCTAGCCTGCTGGGGAACAGATTGACAGGCTTAATCGCTTTAAATGGCCACCTTTTGTGTTAACATTCAATGACTTTCCCCATTGCACCCACGGGGTTCCTAGCCTTTGAAGAGGAAAGTAGGAGGAGGGTTTGCCTTAGTTTGGGGAGCCCTGCTTTGCCTTAGGGTCTAGTTTACCAATGGTGTGCTGTGACTAGTGGGTGAGTAAGCCTTCAGGAAGCCAACTAGCCCATTGACAGGCTGAACTTGGTCACAACAGGGATTTTTACACTGTGGGCCCCTGCAGATGCTCAACTCCTGGCTTTCCCTTTTGAAAGCAGGCTGGACTCCCCGGGATACCTCTGTCTAACTTCTAAGTCGGCCTCTGTGCACCAACCATACTCGGTAAGGAGGCTGCCAGGTAAACAAAGCCTGCTCTAAGTCACTGGAGGCACGGACTTATCTCTGGAGCATCGGACTATCCAACAGAGGCAAACATTCCATGCCACCCTATCTGTTTACTCTATGAGCCACACAGAGATGTGGGGCTGTGGGAAGAGAGAGGAGACTGAGAGGCTATTATGGACAAAGGGTGACTTGCTAGGCAGTCTTACCCCAATCGCACTGCCCACTTGTATTTCCCTATGTGTCTATGGCAGGCTGGTCCTCACTCGCCCTGGGCTGCCCTGGACTGCTGCACTGCCAGCCTAAAATTTTTTATCTGGAGTAAAATGTGCTTCCCTGTTGACTTCCACAATTAAAGAAAGAAAGAATGAATGAAAGAGAAAACATACAACTAATACGGTTACAGAAAAAGAAACGAATCCCCTTTGGTGAATGTTTGTAGAGGAAAATGAAGTCCTCTATTCAAAACGAGGGAGTCTCTCACTTTCTGACCTGTGGGTTGTAGTTTTTAATTCTCTCTCTCATGTCATGAACCAGCTTAAGGCCACGAATCTCCTTCGGAATCCCTCCACTCTGGCAGATGAATCACTGCCAGTCTTGCTCAGGTTACTAACGTTCTAAGCCAGACTGAAGTTTCACAAAGCTGATCGACCGCACCTCCAGATCTGCTGGCTGAATGGAGCTGAGACATTCCTAGGGGCTTCTCAGCAAGACAGTGGAGAGGAGTGCAGAACCAGGCGGTCCTCTGGTCTTTGGAAGAGGGAGTGTAACGAGTGACAACAGGCTCTGGCCTATGGGACTTATTAGGCTGGCACGTGGCCTCAGAGATGCTGGGGAATGACTGTGCTAAGAGCAAGGGTTAACCAGTCGCTGTTGTGTCACCTTCAATTGACAGCAATGCCAGGAGATCTGTGCCCCAGAGGGTGCCCAGTAGCTAGCTCACCACTGTGAGGCACCGCTACATAGACTTAAACCTCTAATATCCACTAACATTTGAGGGTCTTTTTCCAGAGATACCGTGAGCGAGGCCAGAGCTTTCCGTCTAAATCCAGCTTCTCGTGCAACCAGGGTTGGAGCCCTAAGAAATGGCACCCCGGGATAGAACAGTCGTACAGTGGCATATCACCCAAGCTGGGGGTTCTTCTGATTGGGGTGGAGTGGTGCTGTGCACACTTTTGTGGGTGCATACAGAAGGGTGTTGTATCTTCCAAAGTTTTCAGCTCCTTTCTCAATCGAGGAAGAGGGCTGTAATGGCCAGGCCAGGAGCTCCCATCTCTAGGCAAATGCCTTTTATTCTATCAGTTCTCAAGGCAGGTCACCAAGCTAGTACCGTGGGACAGAGGTGAGTGGGATTATGCCTCCAACCCTTTAGCCAGTGTGGGCATAGATACAGGCATGGGAGTTGGGCAAGGAGAGCAGGAAGTTAAACTGCTATCCCCAAATATAAAAAAAAAAAAAATGATGGGAGCCACAGAGAAGCGAGCCTATGTGATAACACCAGGCCTTTCAAACCCAGCAAAAAAAGGCTTCAACCTCTGGTCCTGCTTTATGCCCCGGGGGGCGAGGTGTTTCCCCAGTGGGGTCTCTTTTCCAGGTAGACGCGTCCTTCGAGCAGGGTCGGCGTCGCTCACAGGTCAGAATAACAGTCTTCAGAGGATTCAGGCAAGCCGGAGGGGGAGGTCTCCGGACAGCATCCCGTCAGCCCGCACCAAGTTACCAGTGATCTCGGGCGGCTGAGGTCTGTTGCTGCAGCTTTTCCAGGGCTCAGAGGCAAAGCCAGAGCAGCCCAGATAGCGAGAACTCCTTGGGTTTGAGGACTCTCCAGAAGTGACTTGGCAAAAGGAGAGGGAAGCCTTACTGTAGTTGTGTGGAGTTGGGCAGACTGCCGTCTTTCCTGAGGGCATGCTAGGCTGGCTGGGTGCTTTCCTGGGGTAGGGTTCACTCCTCATTTTGGGATGCCTTCTGATTGCTCTGTGGACATAGGAAACCACTCCAGTGCCCAGTTTCGGGGTTTGACCGGAGGCCAGAGTGCCAGGGCAAAAGGCAAGCACAAGAGGCTGTCCAGGGGCTCAGAGGAGCCCCTCCCTGCTTTGCCCTTGTTCCATCCTGAGTGGGAGGGCCTACTGAGAGACCCCAAACTATAAAGCACTCCCTGCCCAACCAACTGCATGCTGCCTGAATTCAGCTCCTCAGGGCCTAAGGAGCACCTGGGGACCTTAAGAGCTCTGCCTTCCTCTGGGAGCGGCTTCCACAGTAGGACTGTGCTTCTCCTGGCTGGGTGGATGTGCCATTCCATGTAGACGGTGACGCTCCAACGGGCATGCCCCCATTCCCAACGTCTCCCAACACCTGAGGCTTCCCAAACCTGGCAGCAAGCAGAGTGCTAAAACGAATGGTTTAAACAGACACCCATTCCCCACCTAAGCGGCTTTGTATCAACGGATGCCAGACATGGCCAAGTCCGGCTAAGAGTCGGACACCAGTGTTTACCTGTTCCAGCTCCCACCACGTCTCGGCTGGGTGACTCGGCCATGGCATCGGCCAGCCGCTCTCGGAGGCCCTCCTCCGTGTGCTCCAGGGAAGACATGTGTCGCAGCCCGAAGCCCTCCGGCCAGCTCCCGCACACCTCCAGCAGGGTCACGCTGCGGTCAAAGGTACCTGCGACACACAGGAGACATCCCGCAGTGAGTCGACACCTACATGCTGACCCACCATTACCTACCCATCCCCCTTAGCCCCTGACCCCCAGGGCGTGAGCCGGTTTCTGTCCTTCCGCAGGCCGAAGGAAGGGGAGGACGCCGTGAAACACGTGGATGCTGCTGCCCCTGGACCAGGAGGTGTCAAGCCTGTGAGGGTCCCTTCGGTTACCTCGGAAGGCCTCAGGAAACTGGGATTGGGGCAGGGAAGTCTCTTTCCAGGTGCAACCAAAGCACCTGTGCATTCCCCTGTGTGAAACAATGGACCCTCCCCTCCGCCTCTGTTTGCAGGAAGCCTTACAGTGATTAAGCGAGGAAGAAAACCAGAACCCACGACAGCCTATAACCTGTCTCCTCTCTTTTGCAGCTGAAGCTGGGTGAAGTTATGGCCCAAGATCAAAGAGCAAGTTCAGGGCTAACTTGGTCCCCAAAATCAGGTCTCCTGATGCCAGTTGTTCTCCTTGTTCTACTCCACTGCCTGCCGTCTCCCGGCTGCCCAAAGGCATGCTCCCCACGCATGCTCACTGGCGCCATTTTGGAGAGCCTGGCAAGAGGGCCTGGTGATAGCATCTTTAAGCAAGGATCTTTCCTTCGGCCGAAGCTGGGCCCCGGCTCCCCAAAGTACACCCTGTTCTGCTGACTGCCCAGATTAGATTTTGCGTGCAAGCTCACTTCAAAGCCCAACTTTCAGAGAGGCTGCTTTATGAGACAGCAAGTCTTCTGTGGAAGCTCAGGGCAGCCGCTCTCTTGGAAGGAGATGCTGGCCGGGCTCGGGTGCTCGGAGCACACACACCGTCGCCCCGGCGATGAGGGAACGGAATCCACCGCTTTCACTGGGCCCGGGTCCCGCCAGCATGAGGAAGATGGGGAAAATGCAAATGCCAGCGCTCCCCAAAGTTACAAGGACACGAAACACACACTCCTTATCAGGCCTTGCTTCTCCTCTTTGATCAGCCGTCAGAGACTATCTGCCCTCGGCGGCCCGGACTGGGCAGCGTCAGCACACACTCTCTGCCAATGACAGGTGGTAATAGAGAGGGTGCGAGCCCCGGCCCCGGCAGGCGGCCCTGCCTCTGATAATGGCCAAAGCCCAGAGGTGATAACCGCTCGTAAACATGCGGACAGGCGGGCCTCCATACATCAGCAAAGAGGGCCAGATAATCCTGAACTCTCCTGACCAGACAAAGGCCCTTGACCGGCCCGCGGGGACTGATGCATGGCAAGGGTCATCACTGGCTCCTGAATTTCATCAGCCAAGCTTAGTTTTGATTTATCTCTTGACTAATTGTAGGGTAGATTCCTGGCACTGGGGGAACGAGCAGCATCTACAAATGTGGCTCTCCAATCAAAGGCCCACCCCGGGCGTGGGTGGCGTCGGAACAGCCGGTCACGTGGGACTCGGCGGGACGGGAGCTGCCCAGACCATCTCTCTCCGCCAAGGAGGTTTAGGAGGTGGGGCTAGGGAGCCGGACACTGGGCAGTGGGGGTGGGTGGGCAGATCTGAGTGGTCAGCCAACCCTTCTAGTCTGCCCTGGCAGTGCCAACCCTACCCAGAGCCAAATCAACCAGCCATAGCCACCGTTCCAAGGAACTCAGGTCTCAAAGGACACACAGCTTTTGACAGTGCTGCACACTCACTCACTCACACACACTCACTCACTCAGTAATGTTGGGTCAGCCCAACAGCCCACGTCCATCTTTGAAGTGGCAGGACTAACTCCTTGCCCTGCCCTGCCTCAAAGGAGCGAAGAGATTAAGCAGTGTTTCTGCCAAGAGTCTGCTTTCCTTCTGCCCAGCCCCAACAGCTCAAGCCTCATTGTTTTACTCTGGGTCACTTATGCTTCGTGATTTCCAGAAGGGAGGACAGTAAGGGAATGCTGGCCTGCCGCCTCCCTGTACACACAAGAAGGCAGCCTCCTCATGGGCGGGCGGGCAGAGAGGGCTGGGGGGCAGGCTGCCTCTCAAATGGAGCACCGTCAGTGCACACACACACACACACACACACTTTGTTCCAGCACAGGCAGGCCTGCTGGCGGCAGTGCCCAGAAGCACATCAGAAGTCAAACTGGGGAGGCAATTTGCAAAAATCTGATAGCAAGTGCAGTGAAGAGGGTGGACTTGGCCCAAGACAGATGGCACAGGCTAACGGAGTACGTAGGGTTTGTCGGGACTACACAACCAGGAAGGCGCAGGAGCGTATGCTACGGTCACACACAGCGGCCGACCTGGATTTCGCCCTAGGTGTTCCCATATCAGCGGCATGGCCCGAGGCGGGCATCTTCGTCATTGTGTGTTTCTGGTTTCTCATCGGGACGCACGCCAAAGCCGTCCGACCCTGTAGGGCTCTTGTGAGGACTGCAGCTGACGACTGTCAGCCTTCTGGCACACAACAGAAGCTGAACATGTGAGGGGGATTCGGAAAGTTGGTGGGAAAATGGCGTGGGAAGATACGGGAATTTTCCCACCCGCTTTTTTGAAGGCCCTTTGTCTATAAATGAAAATCAACCAACAGCAAAACCAGTGAGCGCTGCAACCGTGTGCGGCAGAAAGCGGTTAGGGAAGGAAAAGAGAAGGCGTTTCCACCTAAAAGGAGCAACAGACAAAGGAACTGATTGAGGCAAAGCAGTGCTGGCCAGAGCACTGACATTACAGGCAACCGAGGTGCACGCCATGGCACGCACGGTCTGGCAAGAACAGTAGTAGCGATGGTCTCAGTGTGGCTGCACAGACAGACATCCAGCTGCACGTGTGTGGGAAGATGAAAAGGACCATACCCACAAGTAACATATGTACAACATACACAGATGCATGCATATATTTCACAGAGGATATTTATATACATGTAGGAGGGGCTTCAAAAAGTTCTTGGAGAAAGTCTAAAAGAACCTTTGAAAGCCCACATATTTCTAAGTGATTCAATCATACCCATGGCCATAGCGGAGCACACAGGGGGGCAATGACCATAACCAGACGCTGTGAGGGAGTGATTTGCTGAACATGGTTTTGGGGGGGGGGGGGTCGGGCTGGAGTTGAAAGGTCACTAAGGACACTGGGCACACTGCAGTCCACAATGCTCCACGTCCGCCTTCGGGGGATAGCAACTGGACACGCTATGAGGGGCCATCTAAGGGGCAATCACTGGTCTCCCCCCGTCCAGAGCAGAGGCGAGTGAAGAGAACCAAAGATGCCAAGAAAGAATGCGTCCAAGGGACCAGTGGACCGCACGAACCCCCGCTGGCCCTGCTTTGGAGGGGACCACAAGAGGAGGTCCTAACTGGAGGGGATAGAAATGTCGGGGGAAATGAAAATAACAGAGAAGGACCCTGAGACTGTGCTCCTGAGACCGCCTTCAGACCAGGGGTGGAACTTACCGCCACACCTCAACCTGGAGCCCCCCCAGAGGCTGGTCTCTCGGTGAAGAACGACGACGACGGGAGGTCTGGGCCCTGGATCCACACGGGATCTGGGATCCAGCTCAAAGCAGGGAGGGCTCGGGCTCGGGGAAGGGCGGGAAGAGTGCTGCCTCCTTGGGGGGTGGCAAGTGCGCGAGGTCCCCAGACAAAATGTTATGAATGGTTACACGAACAACAATGCACTCTGCAAACTTCCACCCAAATCATAATAAAGTTAAACAAGACCAGGCGGAGCAAGTGCTGATGACAAAACATTCCCCTAAAAAAAGAGGCAGGGGGAAAAATGGTAAGGTTGTGTCCTGTCAAAGGCAGAAAACGGGCGGGACCTGGAAAAGCAAGACAGTTCCATCTCCTGCTGTCTCGGGTTCCCCTGCGGCTTTCCTGCCACGGGAAACATCGTCATGAATTGTAGTCACCACAATTATCCTAGGAGGCCGTGCACAGAACAAAACAAACTCAGTGCCAATGCACAGCGACACTATAGGGCAGGCTAGAACTGCCCTGGGGAGCTTCCCTGGCGGTGACTCTTCGGGGGAGTAAAAGTCCCGCCTTGGTCTGGAGCGGCAGCTGGGGGTGTCAAACTGCCAGCCCTTCAGACTGCTGCCCGGCAGGCAACCACGATGTCCTCAGGGCTCCTCGAGAGACAGCAGCGATGTACTGTTCAATTTATGGAGGAGTTAAGGGACCGATCTGCAACCCAGTCTCTTCACTCTTGGCTTAGAGCTCATTCTGTCGGGCCAGACGTGGCTTTATTTAGCAGCACCTACCGTGGAAAAGTGCTACGCTTGGCTACCACCTTGATCTTTCTTAACTTGGGCGAACGCCTGTCATTTTCGACCAATCCCTTCAAATATGTCTTTTCCACTTTCAAACCCCCAAGTTCCTCGGAGTATAAATATAATACTGATGGGACACTTTGCCTATGGGACGGCACGCAGGAGAGCAAAACAAAATCGAGGGACTATCTGTTCTTCATCAGCACGGGCACTGCTAGGAGGCTGTGGGTAGGAAGGAGGCTGTGGGTAGGAAAGGGTTAGATACACAAAGTGTACAGCAATGGAGCACTTGCTTGTTTTGATTGTCTGAGAGGCCACGATGAGTGGTTCTGCGTGTCCTGGTAGAAGGTGTCCCACCTGGCTGAAGCAGTTTCCCCAGAGGTATTTAACATGCCCCCTCCTCATCCATGCCCGCCAGCCTGGAGGGAATCAGCGAGAGCTGGTGGAATCTCCAAGTCCTGCAGTGAGAGAAGGGCTGCAGGAGGTGGTGTGGCATTGGGGGTGAGGGTGGGGGCAAGGGGTGAAGAGGCCAAGCCTTGGAGGGTGAGGTCACCTCTGGGCCCTTAGGGAACGGCGCGTCTTTTTTCCTGCACATCTTGTCAGTAATGAAGGCCCAGCTATCATTCATCTGGCCAGCACACAGACACTCCGTCAGATGGGCTGGCCCTCTGAGTCCCATTAAGGGGAAAGGGTCAGTTTCAAGAGGGAGAAGATGCTGCTTGCTTGGTGCAGGCTGTTGGGAAAGCACCAAATGCACGTACTTAACAACAAAGGTCTCTGTGCTGCGGCAATGCCGGCTGCTTACAAAGCCCTCTCACGTTTATTATTTCAGTTAACTCACACATTCATTAAATATCGATTAGTGTCCACTGCGATATGAGTCAAGCATCTTATCGAAACAGGGACCGAAAGTGAGCAAGCAAGCAAAGGGCCCCACGCGGGATGCTGGGCGTCCCTCTAGAGCTCCACGTTACTGTGGTTGGGAGAGGAGGGCTAGGGAGGACCACAGAGCCTAAGTGGAAGAGTCTCCTCATGAGGCCTCCAGAGAATCCCTTCCTCCAGGACTGCCTCCTAACCCTACCCTGCAATTCTCTGAGGCCGTCCACTTCCCGAGGTTCGGCTCACGTACTGCATGGAGCCCCGAGTGGCACCCAGAGTGAAATGGGTGCTCTTCCATAAACTCTGTTCAAAAGGGTCTTTGCTTTGGGGGTTGAAAGTGATGAAAGCGATGACCTTCTACCATGAAATGTATGTCTGCATGCACACATTTTTAGAACAATTTGTGGTGTGTGTGTGTGTGTGTGTGTATGTGTGTTTCATGGGTGTCTTCGATGCCCACCTTTGAATCTCACATCATTAGGTCGTTCCAAGAGCCTTCAATCTTTTTTTTTTTTTTTTTAGTTTTTTTTCAGGCATCACTGTCCTCTGGGGGTTGGGATTAGGAGGCCCAGCCTGTGCTCCTGTGGAGCTGGAATTGAACCTCCATACCAGTGGGCCGCAGTCCCGTGCACAACCACTATGCCACCGGGGCTCAGCCTAAGAGCCTTCAATCTTATCTTGCCTTAAAGTGCTCCAAGATCTCTTTTCCAACTACTGTCGTTTAGAAGCCCCTGGAAGGCATGAATTCCCACATAACCCTACAAACACTAAAGCAAGGACTTTGTACACCAGGCTAGCTCACACGTGTTTGTTGGCCTGTCGGGAACACTGAGGACAATGAACGTCCACTTCAGAGTCGACGTCCTCAGAATCTGGGACAGAGCCACCCTGGAGACACTGAGCTGGAAGCTGGCAGCAAAGACGCTAAAATTAAATAGGAGGAAGGAAGATGGTACAGGAGTGAAAACAACGGCACGTTTTACCCTACTGTCTTCTGCGGCACCTGTTTTACACCCAAGTTCTGGAAGAGGGAAAAGCCGACGCTCTCTGAGTGGGATGGCCACAGAGCTGGCGCCATCGAGTTGAGAGAGATTCCTGCTTCTCAGCTGGGCATCCCGAAGGACATGCTCTCCCCAGGGGGGAAATGGGTCAGGTCCTTGGGTTTCACAAACCCATTAAAGGCATGCTGTGACAGCTGGTAAGCTGGCAGTCCACGGGGAGGGGGCTAGGGGAACACGTGCTCTGCCTTTTACACACCATTGTTAGGGGGCACGGAAGCCCAGGGAGTGGACTAGGAGGGATGATGCGCTTCCAAACTGATAAGTGTCTAATCACACCTTGCTATTTATGAGACCGTTGGCACAGCCTCCATTTTGCATCAATTAGATTTAGAACTTTGCTAAAAGCCTGTTGATCAGATTTCTAGCCACATGGGAGACCAGGTACCAAGAGCAAACCTGCCAGTGAACAGGGCTTTTCAGGACGCCAGCTCTGCTGAGTGCAAGCTTGTGATAACGGTGATGTCGACGACGACGACAACTAAGCAATGACACCAGGTGGGAAGAAGACCACCCGGAGGGTCTTCTTGCCTGCCTCCAAACCAACTTGCCGACCCAAGCTGGAATGCATGGCGGGGAGACCACCTGTCTCTGCACCACAGGGTGTTTCCACAAGCACAGAATGAGGATATGAGCTTTCCTTGATTGCCACAGGCATTTCCCCAAGATGTACCCTGTCAGACCACGCGGTTTGGTTCACTGTGGAAGGTCAGGTGGGCTGAGATCTGAGGACCCCATTTCCCCCTACCCTCTCTCTTTCTCTCAATGCGTGGCGTGGTTCCCATGGTAAGTACGGTCCCAGGCCCATGAACTGGTGCGGAGCCACAAAGGGCCTCTGACTTGGAAAGCAAGTACTCACCACACTTTTGACCGGCACACCAACACTGCTCCCCACTCTCCCTTTTTGTTACGGGGTTTGTGAAGCTGGGCCATCAGTTCACGTAGGGACTGAACTGAGCAAAGAGAAAGGAACAATACCAGGAAGACAAAGACATTTCTTAGCTCCTGTTGGAAACCTAGGAGATGATGAGGTCATCATGTGGGAAGCGGAAGACCTGGAGTTCAAATGCCAGCTGTGCCCCTCTCCCTGTGTGACCTTGGGAAAGTCATTTAACCTCTCTGGACTTTGATTCCCTAACTAGGGTAGTTGCTGAAAGGCATTTCCCAAAGATAAGTCCACCCCGAGCCTCAGAGTGGAAACAAGGTCTTCAGATGTCATTAAGATCTCGAGATGAGATCATCCTGGGTTTAGGTGGGCCCTAGAACCGTCAGAAACACAGAGGGAAGAAAGCTATGTGAGGTCGGAGGCAGAGAACCAGAGTTATGCTGTCCAAATCGTCAGGAGCCACTAGAAGCTGAAAGAGAAAAGAAAGGCTTCTCTCAGAGCCTCGGGGGTGTGAAGGATGAGGGGAGTCTTGCCGATACCTGGGTTTGGGACTTTGGTCCGATTTTTTTTTTTTTTCACGCAGCCTAAGAAGCTAATACACCTATAAAACTGGGAGATGAGAATTTGCCCTCCAGGACTGTGCGAGCATCAGCTACTTTACAGGGCCATTCAGATCTGAAAGATTACGCCCGGGGCCAATGCAGAGCAATTCTTAGTAGTGCTGGGGTTCAGCGAAAGGCTTTGAAAGACAAAAGAGACTGGAGACATCTCAGGGTCAGAAGATGGGGAGCTTGGGCTCCTTATCATTATGGCTAATTAGTTAGTACGTCAATTATATCATCAGGCAAGGCCCTGACAAGGAGTCTAAATAGGTATTTGTACCCCACTTTCCTGAAGGGGGCACAGTGGGGTAAAGTAAGTGTCTTTTTTTCCCCTTTTCTTTTCTCTGATTAAGATTGGGTGTCTTATCTCCTCATCTCGGACACTTCAGAATGTGGGGAGGGCACATTTCACCCCCTTAACTCCTTCATGAGATAGACTCATAGCCTATGAGGGTAAGGATGAACTGAGACCGCGACTGGTTAAAAAACTCTCTCGAGGATCACTTGACAGTATGTATGCAGAACCCTTTAAAAACATGCCCCCGTGCAGAAACCCTCCAATGTGGGTAATCTAAGGCGCCAATGAATCTTCATGCACAAAGATGCTGTCACTTTAACATAGCTTTCTAAGAGTGTATTTGTTAGTCAACCGAGACTTGCAATAGATGAAAAATGTTTATAATAGGGGGAATCCTTTAAGCTATATTAAATTAAAATAAGTAAACCACAAATGTGTATCGTTCCTCACTAACACCCCTTCCAAAAACACCTCCCCACTGTCATCAAGTTCATTATGATTCATGATGATAGGGTTTCCAAGGCCTCAACTTTTTTTCATGGAACTCTGGGTGGATTTGAACCACCAACCTTGTGGCTAGCAGTGCAATGCTTACCAGACTGTGCCACCAGTGCTCATGGAAAAACATAAAAGCACGGAAACGAGCTTTAAAGGATCCAGGATAAAATATGAACTAGAGTTGCTCCTGGGTAGCTATGGGAGATGCTTCCCTTTTCTGCTACTTTGGACTTTCCCATACACTTCTGAATCAGTAAAGACCGAAAAAAAAAAAAAAAACCCAAAAACTAAGGGGGGCGGGGGAAGACTAATTGAGAAAGAAAAAAACCACTCTGCCAGAAACACTCAATGTTGGTGTGAGTGGCCTGGCCTGCTGAACTGCCTGCCCCGTGGAGCTCAGGCCGGGCTCTGACTCAGCTGGGGGCAGGCGAGCCTGCAGCTCCGGCTCAGCAGCCATCGCCCGACTCTTCTCCCAGTGGCCAGGGTCTGCTGCACGCAACGGTGACTCATGCCTGTGCACAAACTCCTACAGGGAATGTGCACCAACTGCCGTGCGATAGATGGCAGACACAATGCCCCTTCTGAACAAATTTCATACACCAGATCAGAAAGCACCCAAAGACGAACCGATCTCTCCCTTGGCTCTCCAACTACCTCTGGGATTCCCAGGACACAGTTTCTTAGACGGGACCATCTTTCTGAGTCCTTCACACACCAGGAGCCCACTGAGCAGCACCCTGGCCATGCCTGTGAGCGGACATCAGCCATCAGTGCGGGTCCCACTAAGGAGAATTTCCCCTGGCTCCAAGCTCCAACCAGGCTTGGAAGTGCCTTGGAGAAGGGGCGCTTTCCCAGTCAGACTGACACTGCCACTTCCCAGACTGCAGGTCCAGCGGCCCCTTCCTTGGCCTCTGGCCTGGCACAGGCAATCCCTGCAAGGGGGGAGGGGAGAAGAGTGGTCTTGCAGCGAGCAGGCAATGATAATATTTCCTGTAGAGTGCTTTGGCCTGCTTCTGAGGGTGGAAAGAAAACAGACCCCAGCTCGTTCACAGAGAACTCCGTTACAGGACTCCTCGGACAAGCCTCCGAATACAGCGCCACACCTACTGCCCCTGGAGCACCAACTACTCCCGGATGGAAAAACTCCCCGGAGCAGTAGCTCTCAAAATAGCCAGGGCCCAAGCTGGGGTTTCCAGAACAGCCCTGATCCCGAGCACCTGGTTCAGTGCTCAGTGTCACGAGAGGGAAGGGAACGAGCATGCCTCAAGCATCTATTTTGTGCCAAGCATGGCTGGCCACTTCACATCCAGGACACCTCGTCTGTGCCACCCCCAAACTTTCACAAGGTTATTGCCACGATCTCCATTTCACAGGTCACGAAACTGAGGCAGAGAGAGAAGTAAAACTCTTGCCCAAGATGAGAAGGTCCAGGCAGGCCTCAAACCGAGGCTTCCCCGGCTCCTGTGCTTCCCAGGGTGCATTCCTGCTGTAGTCTGGTGCCGGCATGATACACGCTGTTACCAGTCACGGGGGCTTCAGCTGGGCCTTCCTTGTTTAGGATTTTAAGTGGTTCCTGCAATTGGGCAGTACAGAAAAGAAAGCACCAGCTAAAATCCTGCGATCATCTGAAGATGAGATCTGGGGCTCCATCACACCTGTCTCTCAGCCGAGAGGGCGACCCTGTTTGTGATGTGATGCTGTGGGCAGGGCCCACCTGCCATGTTGACCTGGGGTCTGGCCGGAAACAGAATTCCTGCTTTCCAGATCCAGACAGAAAATTCTTGTCTCAGGACTTGGAGAAGAGCAGGACAGGGACAGCATCGATGTGGACC
>PVJH01014747.1:0-55918 GCA_004026705.1 Nesogale talazaci | reverse complement strand
GGATATTCCCATCATGCTCTAAGGAAGGGGACTTAACATATTTGTATGACCTCATAAGACAACTGTATCCCACAATATTTACCGGTGTTACACATGCCTAACCAACGTCAAACAGTTGGATTAATCTAAAATGTCTTCTCTTCTAACAAGTTCTATCCACCATTCATTGCCTACACTCGTTTTAGACCTTGCTCCCAAATATAAAGATAGGACAATGCAACCACAAACTGACATACTATCATCACTTATATTATAGATAATTTCATCCAAAACAAGGAAAAAAATCACTGCCAATGGGTCCATTATTCATGGTGAACAAAATGGTGAGATAGAGGTGCCCAGCAAAATTCACAGCCCGAAACACTAGTTGCAGGACCACGGTTCCCATACAGCCTTTTCAATGCAAGTGTTTTTGTGAACTGTTGGCCGCCCCACAGCAGAATCAAAACATCCCCTCAATAAACACTTAAAGGCAAACAAGTGTATGTCATGTTGTATTTAAAACATGGAACACATTTTTCAGTTTGTAAATAGCAATGTTTGAATAACAAAGGAACATAATCTATAATTTCCACTTGTGCTAATTCAGAAAACTGGTATAACAGAATTTAACCACAAACCAAACAAGGAAGGTTATCGTACATGCATGCATAGGGGAACAGAGCCACCAAACACATTCATTCACACACGTACACACATAATTCTCTGGAGCCTACGACAATTTCAGCCAAGTTTTTTGTTTCAGAAAGTATTTCCTTTGCTGTCCATCACCATCCCATTATATCAATCGGGGCTTGGCCACCAACAGGACTGGGATGATGTTTGCTCACCTGCTGGCTTTGAAGCAGTGCTGCTGCCAGTGCCTGATGTTCCAGCTGTGTTTGCAGAGGTTGGTTTTGTGGTGGCTCCCTCAGATGTTCCATTTGTACCTGATACACAGGAGAATAATGGTCTTAAGTAATATTAGTTGGGAAAGATCACTCCCATCAAGAGTCTGTGAAGATCAACAAGAGGTGTTCATTATGAATCCTATACCACACATAGTTTGTGAATGTCCCTCTGTTCCAAGGCAGTGAGTGCACTGACAAACTCAGAAAGCTGCCCATCCTTCGGAAAGCCCACAAGAGGAATGACTTTGTAGAGCTGTCCTCCACTCACTTGGCTTCACCTCAGGGGCTGTCCCTTGACTGCTCGGTGCTCCAGTGGGTTCAACTGGCCTTTTAGAAGTACCAGCTGACCCTCCAGTTGACCCTTTCAAGGTGAAAGAATAAGGTACGCTCAGAACTCGTGGTGCAACAAAAGGGAAATCATTACACATGACTCCCTGTGTCTCTCGGTTTTAAAACCAGTTCACATGGTTCCAGGTGGACTTAGGAGAGTTGTCCACAGGAACCATGACCTGTCTGGTTTCTATTACCAGGCTTTGTGAATCTAGTACAGTTTCTCCAAAGGTGCCACCAATTTCAGATGACAGGTTTTCTCCAGGTTCTGTTCCTGCTGTGCCTGAGTTTGCATCATTCAATATGTCAGAGTTGGAAAAGCTAAGGTTGTCCCTGGCGTGCTCTTAGGAGGGGGACCTAAACATATTTGCTATGCCCTCATAATACGACTGTATCCCACACTATTGACAGGTGTTATGCATGACTAACCAACGTCAAAGAGTTGCATTACTCTAAATTATCTTCTCCTCTAACCTATTCCTTCAGACCTTCATAGTGTACATTTGTGCTTAGACCTTGCTCCCAAATGTAAAGATAAGACAAGGGAACCACAAACTGACATACTATCTTGTTTTCACTGCCAATGGGTCCATTCCTCATGGTGAACAAAATGGTGGGATAGAGGTGCCCAGCAAAATTCATACCCCAAAACACTAGCTGTAGGACACTGGTTCTCATAGACTCTTTTCAATGCAAGTGTTTTTGTGAACTGTTGACCGCCACACAGCAGAATCAAAGCATCCCCTCAATCAACACTTGAAGGCACACAAATGTATGTAATGTTGTATTTAAAATATGGAGCACATTTTTCATTTTGTAAATAGCAACGATTGAATAACAAAGGACCATGATCTAAAATTTCCACTAGCACTAAATGAACCACAATTAGCATAGCAGAATTTAACCACAAACCAAACATGGAAGTTTATCATACATGCATGCACAGGGGATCAGATCCACCACACACATTCGTGCGCGCACACACACACACACATGCACACTTCTCTGGAGCCTATGGAAATTTCAGCCAAGTCCTTTCCTTCAAAAAGACTGCCCTTTCCTGTCTATCATCATCCTATTATCTCAGTTGGGGTTTGGCTATTGGTGTGTTTGGCCCCTATCAGAACAGGGATGACATTTGCTTACCTGCTGGCTTTGAAGGAGTGCTGCTGCCAGTGCCTGGTGTTCCAGCTATGCTTGCAGCGGTTGTTTTTGTGATGGCTCCCTCAGATGTTCCATCTGTGACTGATACACAAGGGAATAATGGGCTTAAGCATTATTGGTTGGGAAAGATCCATCCCATCAAGGGTCAGTGAGGATCAAAAAGAGGTTTTCATTACATCTCCTATAGTACACATAGTTTGTGAATTTCACTCTGTTCCAAGGCTGTGAGTGCACTGAGAAACTCAGAAAGCCTGCCCATTCTTATGAAAGCCCACAAGAGGAAGGACTTTGCAGAGCTGTCCTCCACTCACCTGGCTTCACCTCAGGGGCTGTCTCTTGACTGCTCGGTGCTCCAGTGGGTTCAACTGGCCTTTTAGAAGTACCAGCTGACCCTCCAGTTGACCCTTTCAAGGTGAAAGAATAAGGTAAGCTCAGAACTGGTGGTGCAACAAAAGGGAAATGATCACATATGACTCCCTGGGTCTCTTGGTTTTAACAGGAGTTCTCATGGTCCTACGTGGACTCAGGAGAGTAGCCCATAAGAAGCATGACCGGTCTTGTTTCTATTACCACGCTTTGTGGATCTGGTACAGTTTCTCCAAAAGTGCCACCATTTTCAGATCACGGGCTTGTTCCATTCTGTTCCTGCTGTGCCTGAGTTTGCATCATTCAATATGTCAGAGGTGGAAAAGCTAAGGTTGCCCTCATCATGCTCTTAGGAGGGGGACCTAAACATATTTGCTATGACCTCATACGATGTCTGTATCCGATAATATTGACCAGTGTTTCGCATGCCTAACCAACGTCAAAGAGTTGCATTACTCTAAAATGTCTTCTCCTCTAACCTGTTCTTTCAGCCCTTCATAGCGTACATTCATGCTTAGACCTTGCTTCCAAATGTAAAGATAGGATTATGCAACCACAAACTGACATACTATCTTCTTTTATATTATAGATAATCTCATCCAAAACAAGGAAGAAAAATCACTGCAAATGGTTCCATTCCTCATGGTGAACAAAATGGTGGGATAGAGGTGCCCAGCAAAATTCACACCCCAAAACACTAGCTGCAGGACACCAGTTCTCATTGACTCTCTTCAGTGCAAGTGTTTTTCTGAACTGTTGACTGCCCCACAGCAGAATCAAAGCATCCCCTGGATCAACAGCTGAAGGCACACAAACATATGTGACAATTTATTTAAAACATGGAGCACATTTTTCATTACTTAAATAGCAATGATTGAATTACAATGTACCATGATCTATAATTTCCACTTGTGCTAATCGAGAAAACTGGTGTAGCAGAATTTAACCACTAACCAAACACGGAAGGTTATCATACAGGCATGCACAGGGGAACAGATACACCATACACATTCACGCACATACACACACGCACATACACAGGCACACTTCTCTGGAGCCCAAGGCAACTTCAGCCAAGTCCTTTCCTTCAGAAATTCTGCTCTTTGCACTCTATCATCATTCTATGATCTCAATCGGGGCTTGTCCACCAACAGAACTGGGATGACATTTGCTTACCTGCTGGCTTTGATGCAGTGCTGCTGCCAGTGCCTGATGTTCCAGCTGTGCTTGCAGTGGTTGGCTTTGTGGTGGCTTCCTCTGATGTCCCTTTTGTACCTGAAACCCAGGTTAAAAATGGGCTTCAGTAATATTGGGAAAAGTGGTTCGCATCATGAATCTGTGATCATCACCAAGAAATATTCATTATTGGTCCAATAACACACAGTGTTTGCGAGTTTTACTCAGTTCAAAGGTAGTGCATTGACAAACTCAGGAAGCTCGCCCACCATTCTGAAAGCCCACCAAGTGGATTGACGTTTCAGTGTTATCTTCCTCTTATCTGGCTTGACCTCAGGTGCTGTTCCTTGACTCCTTGCTGCACCAGTTTTTCCAATTGGCCTTTTAGAAGTACCAGCTGACCCTCCCGTTTTCTCTTTCAAGGTGAAAGATAACTTTAAGCTCTTTCTTTAGTCTTATAGGGTCATGTCATCATAATGTCTGTGTATGTATTTGTATTATCCCAATATCAAATATGTGTGGTTGGAATCATATGAGCAATTATTATGGCTCACATTTTTCATTTTCCTGCCTTTGTGCTTCCTGGGAATGCTTCACCAGGGTTGCTGCCATGTTCTGATCCAGGTTTGCTTTAGGTGGTTTCCCTGTTTAACCTGATGTTCCATTATATAGAATGTTTGTTCATGAATATATAAGTGAGTTCCTCTTATTCTATTTATGATAGTGACCTTAAATATTTGTTTTAATCTTTTCTAATATTCCTGTACTGCAAACTTCATGGTGTTTTACATTTCCATTCAACGTCACTCGGGTTGAATATTCTGAAAATTTATAGATTTTTGGAAGGAGTACCTAATAATAAAATTACAGTAATCTTATAGAAAAATTAATACTCCACATTAGAATTCTTCCTTGAATTCTCTAATTCTCCAACTGCTATCTTCTACCCTTAATTCTTTTTTTTCTTAGCCTTGTTTTCTATTAATTCCTCTCTCTTCAAGTTAAAGCAGCAACATACAAGCGACTGACAGAATACTTTCCTATGTGCCACAACTTCTCTAATATAAATCAAACCAAGAATTACTAAATCACTGCCATCCAGTCTTTTTTGACTGGTGTTGATTCTAGAGTGTATCACTCAGATACTGACCTCCTATTTACCTATGTACCACAGATTATCAAGCATAATTCTAGGCATTAAGCTAACAAAGAGAATATACATAGTAGCTCATATACTGACCAACTCTTTTTTCCACACTCTACTGAAACTTAAGACAATATGAGTAGATAGAAAACATATTTTTCACTACCTACTTTGTAGATAGTTGGCCTTTCATAATTAACAATGGTTAAATTTCCCAGAATACGTAATCCCTGCCCAAATTTTAAAGCAAAAAACTACCATGTGGTTGCTGGTGTTTGTATTGGTTAGTCTACTTCATTCTCCTTGCTATAGATGTGTGTTCTCCATTATCTTGTTGTGGTGGTTACTGTTCCTTGACTTTGTAATTGAGATAAAAGTGTTGTTAATTTGCATATGTAGATGAAGATTATTTATAACACTCACTGTCAGTTTTATTAACTCTTAGATTCTAGCTCTTATTTTCCTTTACTTGACTCATTATCAAAATCTGTGATTTCTTCTAAATTACTGTTGGACTCCACCACAACAGCCTGTTGAGTTTTGCTTGCCTGCTGGGTTTTCAGCACTGGTGGGCTTTGTACCTGATGAAGGGGCTGGCTGTGCTTCCTGTGGCTGCTCCTGTGTTAGCTGCCCCAGACATTCCTGTTGGCTTAGCCAATAGAATTTGTGGAAGAGATTTAGAGTTTGAAGCCCCAATTTCAATTCATAGGAAAAGTTCTTATTTATCCAAAAACCTACATATTTTCCTAGTTTAACTTTGCTGAAAGTACACTGATTAAAATATTCAGAAAGCTGATGTATAGTTAATTATCAGTGACAAAATCACCAGAAATCTGACTTTAATTTTTAAAGCCCAGCTTTAAAGCTCAACATATCTGGCTTGCCTTCAGATGGAGTTATTGCACTGCTTGTTGCTCCCGTTGTTCCACCTTGCTCCTTAGATGTAGCCGCTGATGCTCCAGGGGTCCCTGTAAAAATTAAGGATAAGGATTTGATCATTAGTAAATTCAGGAGATCATGTGACTTTATATCTCTAAAGTATCTCTTTCGAGTTAGTCATACATCTCAATTCCAGTGCCTGCTCTCCAGGTTTTTCCTGTACAAATTGAATGATTCAAAACACACCAGGACCAGGCTGAGCCCCGGAGGTGTAAGCCCCTGTGGTTGAGTGTGGGACCGCGGCCTGTGGGCTTGGCGGTTCATATCCGGCGGCGGCTCTCAGATGCAGCACTGGGTAGCTCCCATGACCACCAGAGGGGAGTGATGCCCCCCTCAAATAAAAAATAAATAAAAGCACACCAAGTCCAAAGAAAGTTAGTTGTGCTTGTCCAACAGAGACACATGTTGACCTGAACTGCTTGCCCCTTGTCCACTCTCACTCCCTGAAGCCAAATTGGCCTCGAGGAAAGACTCTATTCCTCTCACTTATCTAAAAACTGTTTTCGGATACTGATTATCACATGTTTTCTATAGATTTTATGCAGGTGGTAAGCCTCTAAGGACCACACTGAGATAGGTTGAGCCTGACCATTGCCACCCAAACTTGTGGTTCCAGTGCCTGGTTCTCCAAGGGTGCTGCCACTTCCAGCTCCAGGAGTTACTCTTGGGGAATCTTCCTTCTGTGCCTGGTTTTTTTCTTTAAAAGATCAACTTAAGAAAACCCAGTTAGATCCCTTATCCTTTTAGGAGCATGACCTTGGATGTGCTTGCTTTTATCTTTACGAAAAATATACTGCATCCCATTAATAAAATGGATGCTTAACATTCCTATCCAAGGTAAATCTGATATATAAATCTGATTATGTACAGACCACTTTAAGAACTTTATTAGTATGAAATATAATGCACATACAGATACCTCAGTCTTCAACAACAGAGGTTTTGCAGGTTTTGCTATGCTCCAGCATGTACCTACCTCTTGCCTTGCTTAGACTTTATCTTCTATATCTATTAAAAGATTAATTCTTCTCTCTCCAAGGTAATGAAGAATAAGGACTTATTCTTAACTAAATATCAAGCAAAAAGTTCTCATCAACTGACTGGATTTCATACTGATTACTCCTCTTCATTACCTAATGTTCCGGATGTGCTTTTACCAGTAACTCCAGTAGTCCCAGCATCTATTTTTCCAGTTGTTCCTAATTGTAAACAGAAGAAAGCACCTTTTTAAAAAACCTGACATTGTTTCAGTCATATCATCATCTTAAAAATGATGTCCTTTCAATGATGTCCTTGAAAATGATAAGTAAGTTATCTTTACTTATCTCATTATCAACATCCACTGTTGCTACTAAACTTGTGTTGGGCCCCATCACATCATTTGGAAAGGAGATGTAGAAATTCAAACCCAAATGCTAATCCTCTTAAATATGTTCATCATCTTATCCAACAGCAGTGTGTGTGTGTGTGTGTTATCCACCAACATATATATGCATGTGTTTTGCTAGACATACATTTGTAGAAACACTCTAAATGAAACCATGAGAATTATAAATGACATTAGCTCAGTCCTGGGATTCAGTCCTTAGGTCACCTGGCTTACCTTCAGATGGTGTCACTTCACTGCTTGGTGCTCCCGTTCCACTTGGTCCTTTAGGTGTCCCAGGTGATGGTGAAGTTGTCCCTGTCAAAATGAAAGATGATTGTAAGTTGGCACGGGTTCAGTGCAGAGGAACATGTGATACCAGTTCTCGATATTTGATCACACTTTTCCGCTCCCAGGGCCTTGACTCCAGTAGCATTCTTAGATAATATCTGATGAAAAGAATCACTTGGTGTTTGTTAGACACTGATGTGTCTACCAGCTCTTGACTCCTGACTTAGACTCTTCTTCATTGATTATCAGGTTAATATTCTAATTGCAGCTGACTCTTTTCTGATAGTAAACCTTCAGGATAGAGTAGAAGTTCCCAATAGGGTTTCTTTATCGAAGGTGATTTCCAAAACTGTCTTCATGGAAAGGTGGCTTCTTAGCATGTGAGCACTTACTTGGCCACCAGGAGTGCTCATGTGTAGGTTCGTGTAAGTACATGAGAGTTATCTGCTCTTACATAGCAAGAGGCTTCAAAGAGTTAGTGAAATAATTTCATTATCTTTCAATCTCCCTTTCTCCCCAAAAAACATTTTGGTGCACCCTCATATAATCTTACCTCCATCAATAAATACATATAAATTATTGAGTATAAAGCTTATTATCCACTCTGTGAACCTTCACTTAAATCCAAATAAAACCTTATAAAGAAATAATACTAAATAATTACAAATAAAATTCAACTAAAACAATAATGTAATGAGTCAATACATTTGGTCAAAATCAAATTGATTTCACATGTAAAAATTTAAAAGCAGTTGGAAATGCCTAGTACACACTGAGTTGAAACAGTTTTTAAAAAGTTAAACTCTTTAGACTCCTCTTTTTAAAAAGAAACCCTGAAAATAAATACTGATTCGTACTGTTTGATATTTTTCTTTTACATATAAAGTCACAGATAAATTACTAACCTGTAGTTTTAGGTTCTGTGAGAAGACTTTTAGTTGTTCCTAATAAGAAAACAGAAATGGCTTGAATTTCTATAACCTTGGAAGAAAAATGCTAGGAAGATTTCTCACTGAGCAGTTTACAGTAAGATAAGTTTGTGATGAATTTCTCATTAATATTAAATATTAAAACTAAATCTTATTTTTATAGTGGTAACATTACACTTTACTTCCCAAATGCACATATGGGTGCATGTTGAATTCTACTAAAGAAAAATCAAAACAAATGTCTATCACCAGTGGCAAATAAATCTACTTTTACAGCTAATGTTTTCTTCAATTTCCCTCCACTTTTAGTGGTTCATAATTTGATCTGTTTTTACTAAGTAGCAGTTGGTCTACAAAGTCTGGTAGTGGGGAAAGGACAATTTTTTGAGATGTGCTTTATAATAGAGTTGTAAACTCCTGAAAAAAGTGGGCATGTTTTTAATCTTTATATTCCCATTGTTTGCCACACTGCCAGAAATATGATAGGAGTTTGTTAAATGTCTGCTAAAGACATCTGTGCAGTTAAAAATTAGCCTATATTAATTTCGGGTTTACATAAATAATACCTATTCAGGTATTTTCTGAGTTGCAGCCTTCATTTTTCATTGAAAAAAACCTGTGGAATCCTAGTATTTATTTTAAGGTACTGTCACCTGGCAATGTTATAGCTTTGTAATGAAAAGAGGAAGGTACTTTCTCATCTCATCTAGTTGATCCTCATTTTGTCATCCATATTGGCTCTCTCTCAGTTCTCCCCATTTGTTTCTCCTTCCTACCAGAAGAGCTCTGCTGTGCAATTCCCTGCATCTGCATGACCTTTTTTTCCTTCTTCAAGTAAATGTAATCTTTATTGATCCCCACTCAACTCAATCATTTTCCTTTAGCCTTTCCTGACCTCTCTGTCTCTATCAACTTCTGATTCCAATATTCCCACCTTAAACATTTAGCAGTTCTTGTCACTGATAAGGAGGAACCCTGCTTGCAGAGTGGTTAGTGTCGGGCTGTGATAGGCAAGGTCAGCAGTTTGAAACCACCAGCCTCTCGTCGGGAGGAGGACATGGTTTTCTACTGCTGTTCACAGTTACAGTCTCAGAAACTCACACAGGCAGAACCATCCTGACCTGTGGGGTCACTATGAGTAGGCATCAACTCGATGGCAGTGAGTTTGGGCATTTTTTTAGGGAATGTGGGGTTGGGCAATGATACAAAGAGATTTGGTAAAATAGTGGATTATCTGTTGGATTGATAGCTGCAAGGTTAAGCATTTGAACCTACCAGTCACTCTTCAGGGAAAAAAAAGATGACACTTTATGATCCCTTCAAGATTTACGGTCTCAGAAATCCAACAGGGAAGTTCTACACCCTCCTGTAGGGGTGCTATGAGTCAGAATTAATCCCAAGACAAGGGGTTGGGTTGGATTGGTTAGTGACATGTTTCCATTTGCTATGGTAATAACTTAATAGCCAGCCATCTCACCCACTCGAATGTAGGTTCTGTGAAGGTGAAGAGCATATGTACTTTACATCACCTTTATATCTGCCACATGTATCAGAGTGACTAGCACAGAACCACTGCTAAGTGCTATAAAGTCCATTTTGATTCACAGTGACTCATATGAGTAGTACTGCCCCATAGAGTTTTCCAGACTGCAATCCTTATGGACATAGAGCCTTAAGTATTTTTCTTGGAGCAAATTGGGTGGGTTCCAACATCCAACCTTTCAGTTAGCAGAGCTTTTAGCCACTGGGCCATTGATGCTCTTTTTACAGGTAATGATAAAATCCAAACAAACGCACAGTCATCAAGTTGATTCAGATTCATAGTGACCCTATATGGATTTTCCAAGACTAAATCTTTATGGGAGCAGACAACTTCATTGTTTTCCTATGGAGGGGCTGGTGAGTCGAACCACTGATCTCGTGTTAGCAGACCAATGCCTAATCCACAGCACCACTCTTAGTCCTGGAAACCAAATTGCTATTTCAATTATGCTTCCTCTATATAAGATTACCATATAGCTCAGAGTGTCTGCGTTTAAACGCATTGATCTAGGATCATTGCATGAGTTCCCATGCACAGCAATCCTACAGGGCAGAGTAGAGCTGTTCACAGCTTTTCTGAGGCTGTAAAACTTTACAGGGGCAGACTGCTGTATCTTTCTCCCAGGAAGCAGAGGATAGATTTGAGCTGCCCACATTTTGTCAGCAGCCCCATGCTTAACGTTTTTTATAATATAAGAAATTCAAATCATGACATAATTTATTATGATATCTCTTCTGATAACTTGAAAATAGGTATATTATATATGTGAAATTATTTTTGAGGTTCAAAATTAGTGTCAAAGTTCACTTGACAATTCTCCATTGTATCAGAGTTTAATTAAAATGAATGATCAAAATCATGATTACACCAACTCCAACAACAACCCAATTCAGATCTACTTTCCTCTCCTGATGGTGGCTGGGCATGTTGATGCAGGTGCAAAAGGAACACTGAAAGAGTATTATGTGATGGTCATCAAAATTAGAATGATGTTACTGGATAGACCTTACTGCTTTAAGAAATTCTTGTGCAAACTCAAATCCCCAGAGGAGGAAATATCAATTTGAGCATTTTCACTTAACTAAAGGCATGATTACTATATACAGTAGAACAAAATCCTCACCACAATTTTGATCAGGACATAGTCAGAGGAACACAGTGGCCCACCATGGATATTAGTGCCTATGTGACTAGATTTAACATTCACAAGGGAATATACTCACGGACCTTCTTGTAATGACTTTGGCTAAGAGTGCAAAAGATGCCAACGAAGGTCTGAAGAACCTATCTTTTCTCAGGGCCTTTAGAGGTATCTAAACTTGTCACAGATTGGTGTACATACCAGTTGGGCTAGTATGATATAGCTCCCTTTTTCCACGAATGAACTTCAGAAGATGTAAGTCTGAAATTGTTGATACAGGCAATAAAAGTAGGTATAAGCCTTTACTAACGGTAATAAATGAGAATCCACTTTTGTTTCATGGCTTATTTTACCAAAATGCATAGACACACCATCACTGTTCTCATAAATTGTGGCATTCATAGTCATTATGGATTCAGTTACTTTTTCCATGAATTGCAGATAAGCATACATGTTGCAGGAAGATGATTTTGTGAACGACCATATAGCAGCTTTCCTCCATGTCAAAGAAGAATGCTAATAAGAATGTTACCTTGACTAACACATAAATAGCTCTGGACACTATCTCCACCCTTACACATTTCCTAAGTGTCTGTATTCATTTATTTTTCACCTCGGGATAATTTTAATATTTAAAATTAAGCTTGAAATTAATTTGCTTGCTTCCATTTAGTGCTTTTCTAATTAGTGTAAGAATTGATTTAATTAATAAGAAAATATGTTTCCACTTCCTTTCATAGGCATAATTTTACTTAATATGAAAACCAGAAAGAAAATGAAATTTATAGAGCGTCCATATTTTTCCTCTTATAGACATCAAACTTGGTAGTACAAGATTTGCAGCTTCTGAAAAATATGTTATTTCTGAAGAAAATAGAATTGGCTTTAATTCAGGAAGCAGTATGCTTGTGGTTAGTTACAGAAGAATCCTTTTACTAAAATCAACATCACTTAATATAATAAATATTTCTTTACATAGCTTTCTATGATAATCAAGTTTACTTTGGTGAGTACTTTGTGCCTTTAAACTGCTTACTTGCTCCCTTTTTGTTCCGATTCTGTGAGATAGATATTATTTTATTCCATTTAACAGATGAAGAAACTAATTCTCATGGTGTTGGGGTGACTTAGACTAGAGCCATGCATCTAACAAGTAGAAGAGAGGGCACTCAAATTCTTATTTTAGTGATTTTTGCAGCCCACTAGAGACAGCTGCCTCAGTATAATAATCCAATATAAACAATCTCTGCCTGATTATTGCTCATTTAGTAAACAAGCAAACAAAAGTGATACTAACCTATAATGATTTTAATTTTTCAGAAATGTATCATACCTGTGTCGCATAAACCTACTTTTTAATTACTTGAATTAGTATCACATATATTTGAGGGAAATTTCTCAGTTTAATGGAAACTTTCTAAACTAATTGCACACCTTACTGTACTGGGTGTGTGTGTGCAAATGTTTGGATGTGCTGTACTGTGCTTTGCTTTATTGTGCATTTGGCTGCTAACCACAAGAACAGCAGTTCAAACTCACCAGTCATTCTTTGGGAGAAAGACGAGGCTTTCTGTTCCCATGAACATTCATAGACTCAGAGTCTCTAGGGAGCAATTCTACTCTGATCTGTAGGGTTAAAATGAATGAGTTGGGGTGGGGTGAACTGAATGTTACTTGGTTGGGCAGTGGTGATTTGCTTTGCACATAATACTAAAAAATGGAAGGCTCATAAATGGCAACTGTACCAGCACCAGTTTTCCAACATCAGGTGCTCATTTTGTGCCTCCCTGTTACATTTGTCACAGTATATCAGATTTTTTAGAATGCTAATGCATACCTAATAGCCAACAAAACCACTGTCATCAAGTCTATTCTAACTCATGAAGAACCTTGAGAGGGTTTCCAAGTCTCTATATTTTTATGAGTACAGAAAACCGGATCTTTCTCTATGAGAGAAGCTGATGGGTTTTAAGCACTCAGCAAGTACTTAGCAGCCCAATACTGAACTCACAGTGCTACCAGAGCACCTTCCATTGACTACAGTATAAGGTCAAATGTTTATATCCACTGGGGGGACAAACATTTGCATGACAGCCTTTATTGCAGTGTTCTGGGACCAAACTAATTGTATCTCTGAAGTATACCTGCATATATTTTTAACACAAATCCCCAATCAAAACTGGAATCTATAATTATGTATTCTTACTTCAAGAACTAACTTTAAAATTCAGTTATTGACTTAAATTAAGTGCTATTAGGCTGAGCCCTGGTGGCGTAAGTGGTTGAGTGTGTGACTGCGGCCTGCAGGTTTGACGGTTCAAATCCAACGGCAGCTCTCAGGAGCAGCGCTGGGTAGCTCCCATGATCACCAGAGGGCAGTGATGCCCACAAAGAAATTAAGTGCTATTTTATTATCTTTCATAAACATCAAAGCACAGGACCATTACCACTGGGTTCTAGAAAAAGAGAGCCTAGAGTTTGACCTTCTTCTTCCACTTATCAACAAGTAAACTTGGACATGTTATTTAACCTTCCTGTGCTTTCATTTCCTCATTTGCCAATTGGAGAAAATACAGGATATTAAAGGGAATCGTATGCATTGAATACTTAGACCTAAACCGAAGATCATTTCTGTCCACAGAACACTTAGAACAGTTCCCTACTAATGTGACCTCTGCATCAAGAGCTGTCAGCCCAAAGGGTGAAATCTATAATTACATATATCTGATAGTCTAAAACAGCATCTTATTAGAATAATCACCTTGCTAACATGCACACGTGCTGGTTCAGCAGCTCTCAGAGTACTTTAGGCCTTCAAGAGCATTTCCTGTCTAACTGTGGTTAGGCATCGTCTGGCTGGCTTCAACTCTCAGTACCTCTCTGCAGAGCTCATAGCAACACTCTGTACAGCACTGCTCAGGCCTGCGGCAGCCTCCCCAGGGTTGTCATGTATGAGCCTATTGTTGAAGCCACTGTCTCAGTCCTGCTCTTTGAGGGTCTTTCTCTTTTTCACTGACCCTCTACTCTCCCAAGCAAGGTGTCCTAGGGACCTGTGTCTCCTGACACTACATCAAAAGTACTGTAATGAAGCCTCAATGTTCTCACTGCCAAAGAGCATTCTGGTAATCCATCCTGCAAGACTTTTCATTTGTTCATTTCATGATTCTTTCAATATTCCTCACCAGAACCATCATTCTAATGCATCTTTTTTGAGTTTCCATTATTCCATATCCAATTTTCACATGCACATGAGATAAATAAAAATATCATGACAAGTTAAGAGTACCTTAATCCTCAAACTGACATCTTTGTTCATTGTTTTTACAACAGATATGCACAATACATCTGATTTCTTGAAGGCTGCTTCCATGAGTGTTGATTATAAATCCACGTAAAATTAAATTTCTGACCATTTCAATTAGATGTATACGAATGGGACACGTATTCTCATTTTCATATCAATTCCCTAGTCTTGTTAGTTTTCTGTAACATTCTCCTAAGCTTCTAAAAAGTATTTCTTAACACTATCCTACTTACAGCAACGTGAAGGTTAAGTTAAGATATATGCAATAAGGAAATCATACCTTAACTTCTATCCAAGCTTACTACTTCAATGTTAAATTAAACATAACATTATTAAAGATTTTTTCAGGGGTCCTGATAGTTCCAGTCCTCTGGAGAGGTTCATTTGAATTTATGGACTGGAACTCTGAGTTAGTTTCCCTAATCCTTTAAAGGGAAGTGAATAAAAGGATGAATTCATGTTAGTATTTGACCCAGAGAAGTATTTGATCTAGTACTTTTTCAAAAGTCCTCAAACTAGGATACAAGTTAATGTCAAAAACCAATAACCCTGACCTCCTCACCTATGTGCTTAAGAATTTTTTTAATGAAATTGATTTATTTTAAGACAGAAAAGCAAATAAAAGCAGAAAAGTGTTGAGTACATTAAATTACTTCATCTACCATATTGGTTGGAGTCCTAAGAATTAATTGGCTATACAAAAGGAAATCATGCTTGGAACACTGAAAATACAAACCATCTCTTAGTGAAATGGGTTGTCAAGCTTGCCATGTCTGGGAAAGCAATCCTATCCCCCATTATCATCAATCCACAGAGAGGCAATGCATACTCCAAAAGAGGTGACATCTTGGCTGTGTTACATATGAAAATATTAATCCTCCGCTTTTGAATCTCTACTGTAATATTTCTAGTTGATGGGTCCTTGTTTAGAAAGAAACATGGAACACTGCTGGTGGTAATGACTGAACTCCTTAGGATCTTTTTTCTCATTGCTGATCTAACAAGATCTATCAGATGATATAAAAACAAAAAAAATGCATTTTCCAGTTATAAATTTGTAACTATTTATCAAGTACTCTTCAATTGTTACACTATTTATGTCAGTAAAATAAACGGAATGTGATTTTCATGCCTGCAATTGAGTCAAGACAACTGCTCTACACATGCAAAAAGGTTTAATTTATTTTAAGAGTGTTCTACAAGAAACCAATTTGAAACCATTCTACTTTTATTTTGCAGTGTTTAGATGAATTTAGTAAAACTAAAAGGTCAAAAAAGGAAAATTCATATATGTTGGTGTGCCTTAGCATGAAATGTTTCATTTCGTACATGGAAAATGGAATTTAATAACAAAAAATCTGACCTTTTTCTTTGGGAATCATTTAAAATGATTCTATGCATATATACACATTTGATATTTTATAAGATTATTCTGGCTACTATCCTCATATATATAATATAATTATATATTAATTACTAAGTCAGAAATATATTTGATCTCTCCTGATTGTGAAAATTCCAAAATATAATATTTTATTCTGAATGTTTCAAACATAATGCTGGGATTTATAGAGTTAATTATTAGTTGAATAATATTTAAATTGCCTCATTTTATGTATCTTCTATAAAGAATATATAGTATAGTAGGTGAAGGGCTAGGAATTAAACCAAGCCTTCCAACTCTTCATTAATTTAAAATTAGTGTGGAATAAGAGAATTTTTCTATATGACAATGTTCATCTAAAATGAGCCTAGTTAGCTTCTTATAGCTAAAAGTCCTTCCTTAATAAATACTGGTAATGTATACAAAACTAGTAATTTTAATATTTTTCAACACTGAGATTGTTTGATTACATTTACTTAAAGCAACACAATTTGTGCCATAACTTACCAATTTAATATGAAAACACATTTAATGGCACTGTTGTCTTCTTATTTTGAAAATATTAGGAGTGCTTAATAAATTAAGCCTTTTAAACTGTAATTTTTAACTATGTTTTCTGACTTCCTTCTTGGTTAACAAGGGAAAAAAACTGATTTTTTCCCCCTGATCATGCAGATAATTCAATTTCTTTCTGATCCTTGTTCCCTTTAAATTGTTATTTAAATTCCCTTGGTCTCTACTTGTTTATAATATGGAGAGGGATGAGGAGAGGTCATATAATATAAAAGTAGTTAATCAAAGGATGGTTGAAAATTATATGAGATATTAACTGCAAAGCATTTTCTAATTAAATATAAAGGTTAAAATGTATTAAATCTTCAGTAAAGAATATAGTTAGCATATCATGTAATCTGGACCTCACCTAGGAGAGCATTTTAGAAATTGATTAATATTACACTTATATTACTTGAAGTGTATATTAAAGTTTCCAAAAATTAAATAAAATATCGATATAATGAGGAAGAGAAACAAATCATTTTTAAACAACTGAATGGACTCAAAGGAAAAGATATCATCCAAGGTAACTTTCCCTATAATTCAACTTTACCATAAATTTATATATTTAAAAATTCTATGGTGGTGATAACTTTAAATGATGGTGCTGATTAAGAATATTAAATATCATATGGACTGCCAGAAGAATAAATGAACCCAACTTGAAAGAAGGATAGCCAGAATACTGCTTAGAAGTCAGAATGATGAGATTTCAAGTCTTGTGTACTTTGGCCATGTTATCCAGAGGGACCTGTCCCTGCCAAAGGACATGACGCTCTGTAGGGTAGAGGATCAGTTGAAGAGAGGGAAACTCTAAGGAGGAAGAAGACTGACCTCGTGACTCAAACACAGGAGCGTTTGTGAGGAGGACCCTGGATCCGACTCTGTTTTGTTCTGTTGGAACTGACTCAAGGACCCAACAACAGCGTGGTGTTAGGATAATTTGCGGAGAGGGCGGGTGGGGTATTATCCCCTTAGCCTTGAATTTAATATCTAAACCATCATCAGTTGCTCACAAAGAACTTAGTGGTTAAGCTGTCTGCCATATTACATGGTACAGAGGAGTTTCTTTCTTCAATACAAAACATGGGTAAAATCAAGGGTAAAATCAAATTATTGTTTGTCTAAAACTCAATGTTTGGAAAAAGAATGAATAAATAGTAAAATAAAATGAATATATTAACTGAAAAAAGTAAATGACTTCCTTAGTTCTGAGTATCTGTGATGATAGAGGAAATAGATATCATCAATGTATTGAAAAATCACAAAGTATATGTGTGAATGATTTGCTATAGTCATGCACATCTAGAAAATTCATTAAATAAAGGTAATTAATTAGAGGTAATTTCAATTATTGAAATAGTACTTTTAAAACATAATAGCTAAATTAATTATTTTATTTTACCTAAAGAAAAACTATACAGCTGAAAAATAATTTATCACCTTATAATCAGATCCAAGCTATGAATTAATAATTCAGTTCCTGTGGTAACATGTAGTGACAAAATTATTTACAAAATATATGAAGCAATTCAGATGATGCACTATTTGTATGAAGTTCTTAAGGACCTTGGCAAATGAATGTACAATTAACTAAAGAATAAAGAAATGCATTTTGGAGATTTATTAAAGATTTTAAATGCCTTTTAGAAGTTTACTTTAAAAGAGCTAACAGTTTTAATGTTGCTAATAATATCCAACATAAGAGAAAGTTTGATGGAAAGATAAACGTTTTGTATAGAACATCTTTTAATAATATTATATGTTAAGATGGGTATGACTCTGAAATATATACTTGAGTGTTAAATATAAGCATTGTGTTCAATACCAAATAAGTCAGATAAACTAACATTTACAAAAGGTGCCTCAAATTATAGTCATAATATAAATATATAATATATAACTACATGTATTAACATTATATACATTTACAATCCGAAATAGTCTTGGTTTCCTTCTATATCTTGTATTTGAGAGAAGACATATTTAATTCACTGAGTACCTTAAAAGAATTGTAAAATGTATCAGTAATATCTTAATAACAGTTTAGCTTTCTTGTAAACTCTTTCCCCAAAGAAAAAGAAACAAATCTGAGTTATAAATTTTCACCAAAGGCAAATAAGAGTTGTATAAAATCCACAAAGCTCATGAATAATAACTATAATATACCTCATACCGAGGTATAATTGGGAATACAAGGATAGCAAAGCATGGTCTGTGGCCTCAACATCCTTTAAGATGACAGAAGTTAACCAATAGGGGAGTGGGAAAGAAGCTATACTACGTATTGGAAAGTGTTTCTGGCACCGAATAATGTCTATTCTTAGAGAGTGAACTCTATCAACCTTTTTTCTCAAATAAATAGGTTCTTTGAAGAAATGATATTTCATAATATGGAAAATATTCTTATATTGAACAAAGTAAATATTGGCTCTCATTTTTGTCTTTAATAAGTTAAAAAGAGGATGAGCTAACATCCACAAGAGAATAATGCATGGAGGCACAAGGCTACATTGTCAGCTCGCTCTTCCTTATGCACAGTTTCTTTTACATGTAAGACACCAAAATCTGCTCAAGGAATTTTAATGTTTAGGTAAAAATGTAGAAATTGAAATATCGGGGGGAAAAGTAAGATAAAAGTATTTAAAATATATGATCAAACTATTGTTAATTCTATATATCAGTCATTCTAGGTTTTCACTGTTTTGATGTACTTTAAATCTTTCATGAGTATTCCTAGGTTTTCTAAGTTAACTACCTATTGTTTTTCTACTTGTCATTGTGAATCCTGAAATGGATGGTGTTGAATTTCAGAAAACAATGAAAAATTTAATTTTTCTGGAGAAGGAAGGTGATGCTACGGAGAACATCCTAATCATATAGAATTAGGTGAAATTAATGTTTCAGGTTAAAATTTATATTTCAGAAAAATATGATCAAAGAATTTTAAAAAATTAAAGTTTCAAAGGTTCAGAAATATAGCATTTCATATAAAATTTTCCAAACACTTTCCTCTAGAGCATTGTATATAAAGCATCACACATGTTTCAAAAACTGCAAAAACCACAGAAAACTTGTAAAGATTTTGTTTTGTTTCAAATGCCTTGTTGATTAAATTGTGGTTAGAGATTATGGCTTACCTGTTCCAGGAACACTGGTAACTTGTGTAATTGCTATATCCACAAGACAAAAAAAGTGGAAATGATTATGAAAATGGTATTAAGTATAATGTTAGGGGATATTCAACTGTGCTTGTAAATCTTTAGAATAAAAATAAAAACAAGAGTCAAATTTATTTATAGGTATGTATGTATGTAATTGTGTATTCATTATGCTTTACTAGCTACTATTTCCATTATAATTATCATAATACCATTAAAAGAGGAAATGTGAATCTTATTTTATATTGTTAGCACAAACAATAGCATTATCTCAGGTGACAAGGGGTACCAAGATCAGTAGGCATCCCCAATCTACAGAGACAATGTGTGACATGCTACATTGGCAGGTAGGAACTGAGGTCTCTGTGAGTGAGCCTCAAAGGTGCAACACGTGGTCTCTGTTTGTGTAGGGGAGAGAAGACTGAAGAGAATGGATCATACATGGAAACAATTAGTCCACTGGACTAAGAGATCACGCAACAGACATCAATCTCCATGCCACTGAGACCATCTCCTCTTACAAGGATCGCATTAGACGTTTCTGGTTTGAGAAAGAGGAAAACATGGAACACAACCCTAAAATCTTTAAACAATCAGATAACTGATCAGCTAGAGACTTACTGAATCCCTAAGACCATAAGACCATGGTCTTGAGAGCCACCCTTTAGGTTGGAAAATGAATTCACTCCATGGCTGAATTTGCAGCCAAACAGTCAGACTAGAGGAGGCACAGTAACACAAGGAAGGTACGCACATCTAGGAATAGGTTCTCCCAGATGAGACCCGGAGGGAAGCATTTACTCCAGAGAACGTTAGGAAGTGCTAGCAGAGGCATAGCCATGGATACAGGAGACACAAGGAGAAATTGGGACACTTGATGTCACACTTAGGGACCTGACAGTCATGTGCATGGATTGGTTAATTGAAAACAGGTTTGTTTTGAAAGCCTTCACCAATTCACAAAAGAATAAAAAAGCACTGTGTAAAAAATTAACCTAAAAATTCTGGGAGAATCTACTTTATCCAAATTAATAGGATGCAGAATTATCTTTTTAGGGCAGATGTTCTCTTTTACAGGAAAGTTATTTACTAACAGATGTAGATACTGATACATACAAGGATGGATGTTCAGCAGAAAAAATACATAAAATATTACAAAATCAAGAAGAGGGCCAAAATGCATGATTTCCAAAATAAGTTTGCTGCTAATTTAGCACATTAAAAAAAAAAAAAAACAGTGGAGGTGGGGGAAACTTTTTTACCTGGTGTAGTGGGTAATAGTGAAGTAGCAGTTGTATTAGAACCTGTTTAGGAAAAAACATTTATGAAAATAAATTATTTAAGTAATTTCTCCTAGGATATTTAGTTCAAGAAATCAGTTGCCATAAACTAAAATTAAACTTGACTTAAGATTAAGCTTATGTGCAGATATCAGATAAGAAAATATTTTTCATTTAAATCAAAACAAATAGCAACTTCTTTTTTTAACTTTCTTTTTTTTTTTGAGGTGGGGGCATCACTACCCTCTGGTGGGAGTAGGAGGCCCAGCCTTGCTCCTGGAGAGCTGCTGTTAGGTTTAAAACGTTAAGCCAGTGGGCCGTAGTGCCTCACTCAGCCACTACATCACTGGGGCTCAGTCCACTTTTTTTTTTAACTTTCTATCCACCAAAAAGAATCATTTCTGCTCTTGTCTTTGATCACAGGAACTGTACACTAGCTCTTTATAGGCCAACCGATTAGTTTTAAGGCCTTGTTATATCTTAATTTTAGGGTAAATGGTCAGTATCTGTATTAACTAAAACATAAGTAACATGCTAGAGGAGAATATGTACCTTAAAATACATTATGAAAAATAAATAAGTAAATACATTATGGAAACCTAAGTTTTCCTTAAAAAATATCACTTTGCTGGGGACTCTTACAACTCATAACTTTACATATGTCAATTGTTTCAAACATATTTGTACTTATGTTGCCATCAACATTTCCAAAACATTTTCTACTTGAGCCCTTGGTATTAGTTCCTCTTTTTATTAGTCTACTATACTCTTAATTTATGCCTTATCTAAATACTAATCAAAAGGAAATATTCTCCTTGACATATGCAAAAATATATTGCAGCAAACCCAAGTACATGTTTTATTATTGATAAACAAAACTGCTCAAACTGAAGTTAAACTGTATTTTATTTATTGAATCCTTCAATAATGCAATTAAAATAATCCTATAGCCTGAATGCATGATTTTAGAAAAAGGAGTTAGAAGTTGTATTTCTATGTCTTTAATACATCCTGAGTATGGTTGTGTTGCTAAAATTATGATCTTTACAAAAGAATACATTTTTCTATTTAATTTCAATATTCTGATTATTATTACAACATTATTACAATTTTAAGCAATAATATTTAACTAATTATTACAGAAGAGATTTTGTAAGTTCTGATCAAATTTCTAGTTTAATTCAAGAACTAAAAGAATATTTTGACATTTTACTTTAAAAAGTTTTATATTGACAGATTTATCAATATATCTTGAACTGACATGGATTCATGCTTAATTATAAATAATTACTCACAAAAACCCATGCACAATACACTTCTAAAACAGTAATGATTTTACCTGTAAATGTGGAATTTGTAGGATCAGTTTCTGTAATAAACATAAGTTACTATTATTGATAAGAAAGAAAAATATTGAACAAAATCTTGGTCTTAAGTTGTCTATGTGCTATCAGTCTCTAATTTTACTTATTAATTATCATATTAAATAAAATAGCAGCACATATATTTCACTGAAGTTCACTGAGATTTATTTTGAAGATAAGTGTTTCTTGTGATTTCCCTCTACTCTGCTCCTCACCTTCCACTCCATCTCTTCAATCAATTTTACATAGATTCCTTTCCACCTTAGGTCCCAGAACCTACAGATAGATATGGGCCAATATGCAGTAGGACTACTCTTGTCTATCAGTCATTACCCGGTTAGCCAGTCCCTGACAAGGTATTGAGAGCATTAATGGAAACTAACATGACGTCCATGGATTCTGACTGATAATGACCCTCTAAAATGGAATAAAGCTGCCCTTTGTGCTTTCTGAGGCAGTAAATCTTTAAGGGGTTGAATAGCCGTATCACTCTCTCGTGGAGTCAATGGCAGGTTTGAACTGCTGACTCTGCAGTCAACAGGCCAATGGGTAGCACACTGGGTCATCAAGACTCATTATCAGCAAGAGATTTGAGAAATGTCCCAGACACTCTCATCAGGATGGCATGTTCCTTTCAAAAGGAGAGAATTCTAACTCACTAGCAAGTGTCAGCTCTAGTTTGTATGCAGCAGCTACTTCTTGAGAGACAGATGTAGCCATTTGCTCATGTAAAGATCGGCTGCCTTGAAAGCCTTGGGGGTGGGGGGAGAGCAGTTCAACTCTATGCTGTTGAACTCAACAGAACGAGTTGTGTTGGCAATGATCTGAAAAGATCCCAAACTTCTGATCTCATCTTCCATGAACAATGGAAAAAAACATGGGGACTCACCACTGCACTCCAGTTCCCCTGCAATGCAATAGCTGAAAGCCAAATACAAAACAAAACTGAGGTTAAAATTCAAACTGTATAGAAAAGAGGATTTTTTTTCTCTTCAAGTTAATCCTCTCAATTGCAATATTGTTTGTACTGTTGTTGTCAGTCATTTCACTTGACGGTTCTTGTTTAAGGCAAACAATAGATCTAGAAGAGGAACAGTATCCCAAAGAATGATTTTTTAAATCAAGCTATAAAGCTACTTCTTACATTTTCCATTTGAATCATAAAGGTTTTAATGTCCATATTGCTCTAGTAAAATCCCTAGTACCATAGTTTTTGAACCATCAGGATGACCATAAAATACATGCAGTATTTAGAACAGGAAAACAAGAAAAGAATATTCTGAACCAAATAGTACCAGTATACTAAAATGTTCTGAGGTACCACACCTTCAGACCAGAATACACACCCTAGATTTTCCCCCACTTTGGGGGAAAAAAAGTTTGTCTTATGATCCAAAAAATATGGTATTTATTTACATGTGTTCATTTGAGAGCATGTAAATGTAAACTCCTATTTATAGAATTATAACTTTGTTTAATCTAAAACTGATAGTGATAGTTTCTATCTTATTTTCTGCATTATTTAGATGTAAGATATGAGTAAGCCACTTGTTGATATATGGGTTTTTTAAATGCAAAAGAACTTATATAACAGAAATACACTGAAAAAATTTTTAAAACTCTTCTTATTCAAAAATGACCAGGTTAAATTATGTGTGTATATACTTTTTAAAGTTCATGAAAAAGTCTATCCTCTTTTCATTCATACACACATACACATTCTCTCACTTCACACACACACACATACACACTACTACATATCCCAAATTAACAGCTTTTGAGTGAATTCCAACTCATAGCAATCCTCTCAGGGTTTCCCACTTTGACAACTTTCACAAGCGCAAATCACTTTTCAATTTGTCCTATGGAGCAGCTAGCTGGTAATTTAAACTACCAACCTTATGGTGAGTTGCTTACCTGGCAGCACCACCAAGGTTCCAGAGTATCACATATAAATCACTTCCTCCCCCACTGCCCTCCAGTCAACTCCAGCTCACCGGAACCTTACAGGACAGTGTTGGACTGCTTCAGCGGGTGTCTGAGACTGACTCTCTTAGGAAGTAGAAAGCTTTTCTCTATCTCCCACAGAGTGCTGCTGATTTGAAACTGCTGACCTGGCATCCCCACGTGTAAGCACTAAAATGTTAAATGAATATGCGGGAAGTAGAATTGTTCATTGGAAAAATATTAGAAAGTTATTAGAAAGCATACCAGGTTTTTCCACAATTGTCTTGGATCACTCCTCCTGCTGGTATGACGTCATTATAGAAACAGCTGCACTCAGATAAACTGACACACTTCATTGTGTTTTCATCAAGATAAGGGGCACTGTCCGGACATTTAGCATAACAACCTGTAGGTTAAAATGATCCAGCATTTATCTCTACTGAAACTCATCATACTACATTGTATGATGTCATATTATGGGAGATTTGTGTAGCTCCAATAATATGATATGACTGGTAGTGTTCATCTTAAAGAGTGACCCAAGCAATCACAATGAGATGGGTAGGAATATATATATTTTATATTACATAAATGATGTCATAACCTGAAGTAGACAATAGCAAGACAATGTACTCATAATAAATAATAAATAGACAAAATTCAGACAATTCTGCAATGAAAGTCAGTCAACAAGCTTGAAATTGTTGGCTGCTTTAATTTTCCCCCAAATGTTCCCAAAATTTAAAAAAAAATATTTACCGGTTTAGTGATGGGCACAATGTTGAAAATAATATGACTTTGTTAAGTAAATGTTTTAAAAGATGAATTGCCTGATCTAAATTTCTAATATTGAGAGAGTAGATGAAGATATAAAACTTAGAATGAAATGTTCTCAAAAATTTCAGTCATGATTTAACACAGATGGAAACTTAGAAAGGTTTTACATTGTCTATTTTCTTGCCACTAATCTCTCCCAAAAGATATATTTCTAAGGGGGAGGGGAAATGCTATGAAATATGGATTACAGTTATTTAGGCTCTATTTTTATGACATGCAGCTTGCTGAAAGTACTTTTCCACCATACTACATTTGTCTAACAGAAAGTAAAAAGATTGACACAGCCTTCCACTCCTTCTCACTCATTTGTTCTCACTTTTTTGTCTCTCTATTTATCTTGCTTCTATTAGATAATATATAGATGAAAATGCTTCTAATGAGGGATTATAAACATCATAAAATAAATTACAAAATATGAGACTGACATGGGAGAAATTGACAGCATTCTCTATTTTTACATTGACAAGCAAAGACAAATATTGCTTGTTCTGCTTCCTGGACATTATTGAAATTTGTCCTACCTTCTAAAAGTGCAGAAAATTTCTGGCCAATGACGCGATCTTTGCATGTTTTTGCAGTCACGGTACCACAGGGTTCATAATGCCAGTTACATTCTCCAGGAGCATTGTAGTAATCACAGTAGACAGCTGCAGGGGAATCATATCCAATTATTCCCATGTTTTATATGACAGTTTTCACCTTTCATTTTCCAAAGCAGACATTTTAAGAAAAGATTTTGGACACTACTAATAATAAGCAGAGCTAATTCTTATTACTTTTTAAGACAGTGTTCCCATTTGAGTTAGCACAAACAAGATAGTATTCTATCTTATTCAAATTCTTTTGGTTGTGGTCTCTAAAGTAGTTTTGAAGCTATAATAGGTTTCACATAAAGAGAAAATAAAAACATATCTAATTCAAAATAGCAATTCCTCTTTTTGATATCATGGACAAAGGTGAGTTTGAGGTGAAAAGTAAACACTTTCTCCATTTTGAGATAATTTAGGTCTTTGGTCCATGATTTTCATGGTCAAATGAACCTCTGGGAATCGGTATTTACTTGGGTTGTACAAGAACTCATCCCCAAGTGGTGTGGCAAGGGTGCCATTTGATATAATATGTATTATATTATACATTGGGGAAATGAGATTTCAATTTCATCTCTTCTCATTTAACCAAATTTTGTCTCAGAACATCTCCCTTTTGAATTAAGAGTCAATACATTCGATGCATAGATGAAGATTCAGTTTATAGTCACTTTATAAGTTCATCACATATAGGACCCTATATAAGTTTTCAAAACAACATATGTTGAACTAAGCACAATATTTGAGGTAAATGTTTCAGGGTATGTGAATATACAAAAGTAAATAGATTCTTCATTTTCCATCTCAGTATGAATGAGAATATTTTATTAGCATTTCTTGTTCCTTCCCTGTGAATACAAGAACCTTGAAAATGAAAACTGAACTTGAAATTCTGTTCCAGGTGCTATATTCTTTAACACAAGTATTTTATTCTCATTAAAATAGATATTAACAGGTTTTTAAACCTTTCTAGGTACAAGAACACCTGTTTTTGTTGGTCTACTAAAACAATTCTATCTAATTACTATTTTAAAGAACAACAATCCGCAGACTTTACTTACGACAGAGGTTTGGCTTTCTCCATGGGACACAGACGCCAACTGCACTACATGCTTCTGCATACATGGCGACAGCAGTACAGAATCCAAGGTACTTCCCTTCCATGTCACATGCACAGGCCTCTTCGATACATGCATCGTAGTAAGCATTGGGATCAACCTAGACAGATGACAGCATGTGAGTTTCTGGGAAAAGAATCTTTAAGGAATTGCTTTCAGAGCAGAGCTACCTTGTTGTGGCAATCTCTGAAGGTGGCATCCCGGATGATCTCACACTTCTGTACAGCCCAGGCTTTGCAGTATGGGTTTGAGTCACATGGGAATGTTTGAGCTACTGTATCTGAACATTTTTGACTTGTTTTCCAACTGTTTCCAAATGCCATTGGTCCAGCAGCGAGTGATGAATATCTTGTCGTGAAATCATCCTTTAGATCTCCGTTGTTATTTCCACAAAGACCACATACTTTTCCCTATAGATATCAAAAGGGGGGGTTGAGTATTTACTTTGAATAAAGCTAGTTTACTCTTTAATTAGCAATACCGATAATGATAGATGATAGATAAACAGATATAGACAGATAGATGTCAGTTGATAGATGATAGATAAAAGGATACATAGACGACAGATGTTGTTATTATTATTATTAAATCCTAACATTGCCTCTTGAACTCATGGTTATCCTAGCAGAACAGAAGAAAGCACTGTCTGGTCCTAGATCATCCCCCAAATCATGCACATGTTTAAATAAACTGTGGCCATCACCTTGGAATCTATCTCATGAAAGGTTTCCTGTGTTGGCACTGATTCTTTGCAAAACATGACATCTTTTCTACAAATTCGTCTTTCCTCATGATGTGTCTACAATAAACAATGAAAACTCACTATCCTTACTTCTAAGGAACATTCTGAATGTACTTCCTGCAGCATTGATTTGTTTGATCTTTGTAAGCTACAGTTCATTAAATATTCTTTTTCAACACCACGATTCAAATATATCAATTCTTTCAATCCTCTTTTTCTGGTCTCCAGCTTTCAAATGCATATGAAGCAATTAATAACAAAGAAGTACATAGTTTGGATCATTAAAGTGATATGTATGCTTTTTTACTATTTAAGGTATGTTTTTGAAACAGGTTTTTCCAATGCACTATGTGCTTCAATTTCCTAGCATGCCATTTCTATGGGCATAGATTATGATTCACTTAGAATGACAATTCCTATTTCTTCCCCTTTATCATGATATTTTTTATTGGGTCAGTTTTCATGTTCTTTATGCTCAGGTGTAATCCAAGTTGAAGAATACAATCTTTGATGTTCATTAGTAAGTACTGCATGGAATCTTCGGCAGTCATTAGGAAGTTGTCTTCATGGTTAGCAAAAAAGGGTGATTCACCTGCCTATTTCAAGTTGCTAATTCATCTTCCAATCCTGGCATCGTGTTTTCCTCTAGGTAGGCTAGCTTCTCAAATTCTTTGTTTAGAAAACAGCTTGTATACTTTAAAAAACTTTAAGGCACTTAATATTCCCTTGTTCTGTTCTTGATCCTTGACAGAGATAGATGATGATGACAGATGATAGATAGATACATAGATAGATAGATAGATACATAGCTAGATAGACCAAAGAGAGAGATACACCAAAATATGACTATATTGTTATGAATCTATTTTAACCTCTAAATTTTGTAAAGAATCCAGAATTCAAAGATAAAATTTTACATCCACTTAATCTAGTACCTTATATTGTAAATGATCTAATATCAAGTAAGTTAAATTCATTAAGAGATGAGATGAATATGTTAGCATTAAATTACATGAAAGTAGATTCTAAGAGCAGACATTAAGGAATACACTAAATTTAACACACAACTATTTCAGAATTCTATAAAGTAATTATTTCAAATAAAGTTATATTAGAATGCTTTAAATTGAATATATTTCATTTTAGCTGACTCATCTTTGCATAGATTTTATATTTCATCAAAACTTTAAGTGAAGGTGGAAGAGTTGTTCTTATAACAGAAACTCAACTATCCACCAAACTTCCCACACACCACTTGTGAAAACCTGTTTTTAATTTTCAGTAAAAGAAATGACTTTGGTTTCCCCAAATCACTTATTAGTAATGTACATACATTCCAGATGGGTTCCAATATAGCAGAGATTCGTGTGTTTTTGTCCCAAATCAGGGTTATTCCAAATTTAAATCTCAGAATCAAGTACAAGCCAACAGTATGAATGGAGTATGTGTTTCCATTGAGTTTACAGTCCTTACTCTCAGCAGTTTTGACTGCTGTTACTTTACCATCTTGCAAGACAACATTCTGATCCTGTAAATTAAAAGAATTTTTTTTAATCACTCAAATAACATCAGTTTTATTTGGACACTCATAAATTGAGGGAAGAGGGAAAAATAACCAGAAATTGTCCTGTACCTGAAAAGCGACGATAATTTTTCTTGAACACGTAAGCCCATCTTCACAGCATGGAACACTTTCAGTTAAAACACGGAAGGTCCCATTTTCATTGCCACAGTAGTCCTTTAACATGAAATTATGATAGCTTATCAACATCAGGGATTTGGAACTTGACTGCAATATTTGTGTCACACAAATATTTGCTAGATGGGTGATATTTTTTAAAAAGAAGTCACTTTATTTTATTTTATTGTTTTGGTGGTATCACTGCCTGGTGGGAGTAGGAAGCTCAGCCTTGCTCCTGGAGAGGTGCTGCTGGATTTGAACTGTCAACCCTGTGGGCTGCAGTCCTGCACACAACCACTAAGCCACCAGGGCTCAACCAATGGGTGATATTTTAAAACTCATAAATCACCATATGTTATGTTATGAAATTTGTAAAATACAAAAAAGTATTAAGGGTATTCATTGGATGAATACATTCTTCTTAATCTCATTAGCTATGATTCTTTTCCCACTACTTCCAAATAGGTTTGTGATGATACCATAAATATATAAAAAACATAAATATTTGTATTTACATAGAGTCTCCACTGCTTACCTCTCGAAGTTTCGCTTTCTACATCCTCATTCTCATAAAATTAACAATATCAATTTTATAGTGCTATTATGAGCATTTACAATGAGCTATAAAACTCATTTAACACAGTTAACACTTCTATAAGTAATTTCTATTATTGTGGCTATGCGGTTGTTCAACTAATCACGGCGTTTCACACTGTTCTAGGGCTTAGTGTGTGCTCTGAGTTCACCTCAAGGATGGGTTGTGTGCATTCCCATTTTATAGACACAGAAATGGAGACTCTAGGAAGTAAAGAAAGGTGCCCGGGTCTCACAGCTGATAAACACAGCGTCAAGATGCACGTTCCCACCGATGTCTCCTGGGTTAGCATTGTGCTATGTTACAGTTTATCACTTTCTAGAAACATATATTTTTGTTGTTTCATTGAAAATTTCCCGTTTTCAGAAAACAGTCCTCTAGATTTCATCTACAAATGAATCATAATTAAGGTACATAAAATATGCAATGAAACACACTTTTATTACCTCAAGGAAGGAGTACTGGCAGAGACCATCAAAGCTATAACTTTTTCCATCAAAAGTTATAACGTGACCTTCCCCATAGATATGGCAAGTGCTTTGACATGCATTTTGTGTACATTCCCAAGATCCTTTAAGACAAGTACTAAAGGGAAAAAATATGATAAAACTTGTGATACCAATACTTACAATATGCCAAGGTTTATTCACTCATAATTTTATAAAGAAATGAAGATATATTTGTACATATTACATATTTATTAAACAATAAAATTAAAGATGGATTAAAATTTTCAAGTGATATTCATTATATTTTAGCATAGTCATTTTGTATAATGCTTAATATATTTTCTGCCTACATATGACTATATGTTACCCAAGGTCCCCAATTTAACTTGTTTGCCAAAAGAACACAAGCAGTCTAGACATTTGTAAAGATAATGAAGTCTTTATCCTTTAATATGTACCATTTATTGCAGCCAACTGAAGTGACAGTTCCTTGGTCATATTCTCGTCCCCCAAAAGAACAGGGGCAGTCATCAGGAAACACACACTGCCCCTTGGAATTTCGAACCTTTCCCACTGGACAGTAGCACCCACGTTTGCAAGGCAAGTTGTTCTGCAGGCATAAATACAAATATATGCCATGATGTTACAAATACATCACACCCTTAGCTTTTATTTACAATATGCAAATATACCAAGCACACATTTAGAGATACAACTGAGACATCAAAATAACACACCACAAGTGAAATGACATTTAGCTAACATTTTTTTTCACTGAACTTTCGGTTTCTTTCTGCTCTAAAATATTTTGTAGGCCAAACTCTAAAGCCATGTTTAAAACAAGGTCTCCTGACCAGTCAATTCTGACATATGACTACCTCACAGAATGCAGAATAGAGCAGTATACTTGTGACCTTTCTAAAGCAGTGTGCTGGGCTTTCTAGTTCCCAAACACCTATGGCAGGGTTCTTCCCACCAGGTAACATTTGTGCATTTCACCAGTTTTACACTGAACCACTTAATTGTTTACACATCGCCACCACCACCACCCCCCTTCCACCTCCAAGATCATGCTCTCACTGCACTGCAGTCGACTGAGCCTCACCACCACCCTGTAGGACTGAGTAGAACCGCCCCACAGGATGTCCAAGACTGTAAATCTTGATGGAAGCAGACAGCCTCGATCCTTGTACCATTGGCCTTGCAGGTAGAAGCCCAAAGCTTAAAGCCACGTGACTTACATCAAAAGTAGGTATGTTCTGAGTGCTACATGTTGTATCTGTTCTTCTCTGTGCCTTTGGATCACTGCAGTCCACATATTCAGCACCTCCAGAGCAGTTATCTGCAGATTAACACAAGTTGTTGTTCAGGGGCCTCTTGCTCTGTTTATCTTCACCAAAGTGTATTTTAAGTTGGCACCATGATTTCAATACTTACGTAGGGTTAAGTCAATGGGGGTTTGGCAAAGCAGAATTCCATCACGGCAGACACTGGAAATAAAAGCAACCACACATTCAAACATCCATTTTCCCTGGAATATTCTAATGGGATTATTACTGTAACTTTAACTTCTACTTATGAGCCACCTCACAAGTAGGTAGAAAAATGGGACACCATCCCCAAAGATGTGTGAAATGTAGCAACACACAAGGTATAGTCTGGAATGCTTCCTAGGAATGGACAGACAGGTTTCAATTACATATGGTGGGGGGAACTCTGTGGAAAGAATGGCTGTATCTTGCAGGAGGAGATTCCACTAACAACAAAGCAGTACTGATAAAATGCAAAGAGTACTGTCAAGAAAGACTGACATATGCCCCAGTAACTCCAAGAAGTCCTATTTGAGTGGAAAGTTGCATGGCAAAAAGAAGCAGCAAAAATAAGGGCAAGATCGTGAATGGCCTTGAATTACATATAGTTTTGAGTTTATTCTCAATGTGAAAGTTAGTCCTTAATCACAATCCTGCTGCAAGACCTGATAGGGTCTGAAATAGAAGAGTGATGAATCAGAGTTCAGATGTGCTAGCCATGTTCCACTTTTAAAGTTAACTTCAGATTCCCCAGAACCTATAGAGAAAGAGAAGTATCAGTCTCAGACCCCACCAAATAGTTTATCATCTTCAATAGAAAGGGTTGTCACCTATACTTTCCTTTCTATAAAAAAGATTAATAAAAACCAAATTTGCTGCCATTGAGATGATTCCAATGTGTGGTGACAATATGGAACAGAATAGATCTATTGTTGTGGATTTTGGTGCCTGTAACTTTTTAAGGAATAGAAATCCACAAGGTCAATAGTTTGAAACAACCAGGTACTCTGTGGCAGAAAGTCTCCTCTTTCTAGTCCTGATAATATTTAGTCTTGGAAATCCACAGAGGCCATCCAGTTCTGTCTTATATTGTCTCCTTGAGTAGGAAGCAGCTGGATGGCCATGAGTTTGCTTTAATTAGAAATGAAAAGTAAAGAACATGCAAGGAGTAGGGGAAACATTGGAAGCCCATATGGTGGAAAGATAGTGTTAGTCTGCTAAGCAAAAGGTCAGTAGTGTGAACCCACCAGATACTCCATAGCAGAAAGCATGAGGTGATCTAGTACCAGAATAGATTAATGGACAAATTGAACATTAGATTCCAACAATGTGAGACCAGAAGATTTAGATGGTTCCCAGGTACTATTACTCAGGGCTACTGCTAAAAGGACCATACTGAAATGTGAAAAGATTAAGGGGGAGGGGATCTGTGGAACACAACTCAAGATCATTTGAAAAAAACAGACTCATTGGTGAGAGAGAGACTTGCAGGGACCCTCAAGACTACAACCCTCAATCATCCTCAGACCTGGATCTGAACTTCACCCCTGTAGCTCAATTATCAATTGAACAATAAAGAGTTCTCTAAAATGAACAGTAAATAAAGAGTTCTGTAAGGTAAACTGGAACATTTTCTATTCCACAGCTCCTATCGCCTAGCTAAGAAAGTATGCAGTTCTAACAATAAGCAGCCAGTTGTGATGAAAATGAAATTGAAGGACAAAGTTCTGAAGCTGGGAAGGGGCAAGAAAGAAGAAGGAATGGAAATGGGAATCATAGGGGCAAAGTGGGATCCAAGATGCTACAGCTATTGCGATCAATGCTGTGAAACAAAATGCATATAAATGATCTATCATTATTTATTTGTGTATAATGGAAAACTGATATGCCTGGTAACCCTTTGCCTTATCTACTATACGAAGGTTTTGTGAGTGTGAGTGTGTGTTTAAAGATACTAGCTTAGGAAACATTAATGGTCCACTCTACCCCATGCCATAGCATCATGTGGCACACAACAAGGGGGGCAAAGGACTATCATTCTTAGGACACCGTGACTTACTTTCACTATGACAAGTAGATAGTACTGTGTGTGTGTATATATATATATATATACATTATGCATACCATTTATTGTCATCAATATGGATGAGTTTGCCTGGTTGTATGACCTCATCATCTATGTAGCAGTCACACTGAGATTGCTGGACACATTTTCCTTCATTATTCTGGTACATTCCATCAGGGCAGGTGCAGCCATCAACTGGAACATCTTCTACATCACAGCTCCTATCTCTCTCTGACAACGATCGGCAAGAACGATTGCAGGCTTTGACATTGTACTTGAAAACTAGGCCACTTGAGCAGGACTGTTCTGTTATTAAAGAAAATAAAAAGTAGCAAATGCATATATAATATACAAAGGCAAATTATCTGATATTACACTATATTATTCAAAATCGAGATGATCAATTTCTTGCTTTTGATCCTGGCACTTATTTACTTTCTTTTCAGTCAATATTGAATATCTACTATGTACTCCCTCTGTTGAGCAACCATTCTAAACCTAATAGGAAATATAAGGCTCTCATATGGCTAGCAGACAGGGAAATGTGGTATTATAAAAAGTATCATGAGAAATTCTCAGTTTACACTACTGGAGATCTGCAGTTTATGAAGGGTGGCATAGAGAGAAAGTAGTAAAACAGTCCACATCATGATAACATTATGTCCAAGCAGAAGATAGAGCAGATAATTCTTTCAAAGAATTGCACAGAAGAAGACTGCAGTGATAATCCCAGAAATCGCATCAATGGTCAAATTGCAGGATAGTTTTTACAGAGTTTAGTCTTTAACCTAAGATCAATGACTACTCTTTGACTTGTTTTAGACTAGAGTATCACAGGATCAAATTAGGTTTATTCTGGTTTACTTTAAAGACTATCCTCTAAAAAATAGATTAGTGAGTGTTGAGAATGGATATTGGAGGCCTATATTACAATCAATCAGGAGAAAAGTGATGATCTTATACTACACATAAGGCAACAGAAATGGAGAAATATATATCGATTTAAGCTGAATTTTGGAGGTTAACATGACAGAGAGATCTTGTTGATGATCCAGGTATTAAGTATAATCTATAAGATATGTGCTGCTGCAAATTTTCCTTTCTCCAAATAACACACACACACAAACTACAGTAAAATTTAAAGGTGAGTAGAGTAAAGTGAAAGCTCTCTCCCGCTTACCACATTGCCCAGTTCTCCATCCCACGATGTAGGTTTCCTTCTCAGCACAGGCTTTCACATAATTGCCTAACATTGTACATAGACAATCTTCCTTCTTCACACAACTGCAGGTATATTTTTTGCATTCCTTTAAAATAAGAATCACATGCATATTTCATTGCGGAAATGTTTATAAGAACAGTCACAACGAGGCAAAGTGATTCCATTCACAACTACTATTCTATCCTGAGAAAAGAAAACTTTGAAATCTTTGGAAGTATTTTTCTTCAAATATTTGCAAAACAGAAAGTCATTTGTAAACCCAAGAACTTAGACAATATGAGAGTAACTTGCTAAAGAATAGCCTTATGTGTGTGTTATTCTTAATACTGAATAGCTTTGTTGATGCTTTGTCTTAACAGCATATCTAACAATTAGATAGATGAATATCAAATATGCAATTTAAGTCTATCAATTAATATATTGAAACGATTGCGATTTGAAAATATTTAATAGAACATCCTCTTATTTATATCATACAAAATATTATTTTCACCAAGCTTTTAGACATCTACATACCTCCAGATAGGGTTTAGGATTCACAACAGGATGACAGGAAGCAAAAGGTCCAGAAGGATCAAGAAGAATAGCACAGTGCCTGTCAGCAAACTTTTCTGGAAAAAAATGAAGTAACCAAAGCTAGTATCAATAATGTTGAAGCAATGTTAAGGGAAAGGGATAAGCTTTGACTTTATTGAATAAAATGATGACCTATGTGTGAGTAAATCATCTTAAGGAACTATTATAGTAAGCCTATAACAAATATATTCTATACTGTTCAAAGAATGCATGGTATAATCAAAAATATAGTCTAAAGAGGAAGAGGAGCCTGGTGGTATAATGGAGGACAAATGAAGCTGCTTATCAGGTCGGCAGATGAAGATCACAAGCTGCTGTGTGGAAGTCAGATGAGCTCCGTGTTCTGGGAAAGGTTGACAACAACCTTAAAAGCCCACAGGCAGTCTTCTACCATGTCCTGTAAGCCTGCTGTGTGTCAGAATTGACTTTATAGCAATATGTTTTTATGAAGGGGTAAAGGTTATGGGTTAACTATTGTCTGAAATGAAGTTTCTACATATAACTATGAGTAAATAGAGCAGGTAACTTCTTCCAGTGCCTTTCAAGTTGAAATTCTATGTTTATGTTTAATAAACATCACAAATTGCTGAATGATACCCACATAGACTTCTTTGCTATGCTTTTTGTCCTGCCAGGAATAGCAGATACAATTTTCTGAAAGTTATCGATTAAGACAACCATGATCAATAAATCAAATGCACAAATTTTGGTGGAGTTTTTTAAGTGGTTAATAGATATATGGTTGTTTTATAAATAACACATCAAGTCTTAAATCTACAGAAAATAAAATTTACAGATATAGCTTTGCTAATAAAAATGCTTGATTTGAAAATGCTTAAAGGTGAAAATCATCAGTAGTAGACAAAGAGTTTATTCATTTTTATTTAAAGGTTTAAAACTATTTATTCATTTGATTTTCTAAGTTGTTCTATAATTTATAACAAACCTATCTCTTTCTTACACTCATTATGGATTTTATTTGTCCTGCTATCCAGAACCCTTAGCATTATCTTTTTAAAAATTGCCATATTAGAGAGCATCCTGTCTTTTGCCAAGCGTAAGATGGAATGTATTTCATTTACATGAATATGATTGCTATGGATTTTTTTGAGTTAACATGTTTTCCAGTTGGTGAAATTTCATTCTTTTTATTCACTTATCGAGTTGAACTAAAAGTATGTAAACTCAGTAGAATCTACAATATTTGAAGATAAATATGGCCAGGAATTTGGTTCAAAATACTTAGATTGTAACAGGAGCTCTAGCCTTATTAAGAATATGCTCTTTGGGTCCAATTATTAATATATGCCTAAATAATATTGTAATAACAGAGAACACCTCAGTGTCCTTCATAAACTTTTGTAGGAATACACTAAAATGTATGTTAAATTATCTAACATTGGTTTTGACAGTAAAATCGATATCGAATTATTATATAAGCTTTCTATTTGAAGGTTGGCAAAAGTAATAGACAGTATGATAATAGCTAGCAATCCTCGGTCTATCTGCACTTCTGATACCAAGTCGCTCTTGCTAGTTCAATCAATAAGTATGTCTACAACTAAATCATGGGGTTTAATAAGCAGCTGGCTTGTATAGACTAATCCTATGATTCTTTATCTATGGAGAAGTCTGTCTTAAGTGTGAAAAAATATGATAATGCAATGATTATGGAGAGGACCCTCCAATTAAAGATATAGTTCACATCTTCTATAGTTCACATCTTCAAGGAAGGAGGTACTTGTCTCTTAGTAATCCTGTAAATTTCATTTTGTAACAATACTCAGGGATTATGCTTTAAAATAGTCCTGGTGTGTCTGATACTAGAAAGAAGATGAAATATGATCCAGTTAGTGAGTTTGTATTATTAAGTAATCTAATCAAGAGAAAACCACATCCAGAAAGAGAATGGAAAGACTGCCTATATTAGTGTTTTCCTTTGTATGGACTTTACTACTTGTGAAATAAAAAAAATTATTGCAATGAAAAAAAAAATGGGTCAGTACTACAAGCACCAGCTAAAGTCAGGGTTATATAATACCTGCATTCTCATATTATTACTAAAGTACAGAATTCCTAGTAGCACCCTATAATTCATTAGAATTTGATGTCCAGCTGATTTTACCATTTTCTATGCTGATGCATGAAGTTGGGTTTCCTTTTGGGCATGGCATCATCTCCCAAGAATTGGCAAAAGCCTCAGATGTCTTCTCCAATATATTTTGACTTGACTTGAAATCATCTTCTGCTTTGTTATTGTAAGAACCACAGAGTCCTGGACAAAAGCACAGAATTGAGTTTAGCATCAACTCGCCTCCTCAACTTCTGGGATTCATGTCCTGCTCTCATAGATGGTTGGGGTTTTTAAAAAAAACTGTTTAAACTGCTTGAAAGGATGCCTTTATTTTATTCTGTATACACAAAAGTTTGTGACCCTTCAGACTAATATATCCATTGATCAAAATTCCAGGAGCAAGGAAAAACTACTTGGCATACATAGATATTATGTTTTGTCTTTGTGTGATAACTTTGTCCCCTTGATAATATAATAGAAAATATGTTTGCAGTAGGAAGCTTGTGACTTCATATTTCATAGTTTCAGAATGGGGAGTTTAAACCAGCTAAGGCATAAGTGTTTTTCATGGTAAACACCTTTATGACTCCTGGTTTATACCCGTTCCTTTGAACACTATGTGTGAGTAAGTCATCTTAAGGAAATAAATACTGCTAAACTTTGACCATATGTAGATCTTACATATTACAGTTTATTACAGTTGATTTGTCTTTTTTTCCTTCTACAACTCCTAGAAACGTGCAAAAGTTGAATTTTATAGTGGAAAACCTTAATGGAAGACAATGACTATGTAACCTATCAGAAGGACAAGTAAGGCTGAAGTTTGATTTGATATGTTTTCAGAAGAGAAAGTATAGCTATTGTATGTTTATTCACTTCTTTTCAGGTTGAAGTCTTTGTAGTGTATGCTAACCAAACGAGCCAAAATCTTGCTACATTTGCAAAATGATAAGTAATATCAAAAATAATATCCAATCCGATTCTATAAGTCTTCATCTAAAATCTTCCGACTGTTGCAATGGTTGAAAATCTTTTCTGAGTATATTTTGTAATAAAAAAGGCTCTTTCCAATGAAGAGTAAATTGTGATGTTTTTAGTATCATATGAAGGAAGATGAGGCCAAAATACTTCATAGTGTCATTAATAGAAAGAGAATAGAATGACAATACATAATAATCACATTAGAAAGTTAGGAATTTTAAAAACTCAGAAATACTTACCTACAGTGTCTGAAAATTTGTTGGGTGGCATGGAAATATATACTTGCATTATAGGATCATATTGTAACTGCATTTTTACTTTAAAGTTTGTCTCTACTTGTATATATGAAGAAGACACTTTGAAGACCTGTATTTGATCTGTTAAAATAATAATGATTGACATTAAGGATAGTTGTTGATTTCTTAAATATTTTACTATCCATTAAAAAAAGACCAGAGGAATTAAAATCTACTTAAAATGTGAATTAATGTCCATATCTTATACTTATTTTTTAATGCTAAACTTACCTGAATAATAATAATCTTGATTTTTTATCTTGTCATTTGTGACTGTGCCATCTCTATTGAATACATATTTGTCAGCTGTAAGAGACTAAAATTGAAAACACAAAAATTAAAACACTTATATTCATTTCTTATTGATAAGTGTGCCTTGTCAACTTGCTTATGGTGATCATATCCATTCACAAATATCTAAAATACAGAATTATCAAAATATTTCTGTTATATTTTCAGATACTTTCTTTTCTATCTGAACACTTTGAGGTAGATTGTGAAGGATTCGCCATCCCACATATGCAGATGTGGAAGCTGAGATCCAAGAAGGCATCTTGGGCTGCCTGGTGCTCAGCCCAACCACCAGGTTCCCCGCTCCATGTAGGTCTATTTCTACTTATGCGGTCAGTTCTAACTACATAAAATATTAATCAAAGTCCTTTTCCTGCTTAAATGGTTTAGTGAGCAGGTAATGTTAATTAGTACATACATGTGTGCAAATAGAGCAACTTTACATAAAGGTTCTTAGAAAGATCAGTGCTTCCAGATATTTTATCCATTTTCGATGTCTTTTTGCTTATTCTTTTCATTTACATACACAACCTCTCCACATTCAAAAATCTGGAATTTATGAAGTATTTGGCTTAATATTTCTGTGGATAAGTTATGGAAACTTGATACTTACAGAATTCAATAGAAGTGTGACACTATTTAAACAGGTCCCTGTGTGAGTAGTTGGACATGGACGGAGTTCAATGCTAACAGACCAATCTTTTTCCTGTGGAAGAAGACATTTCATTAAAATATCTATGGAAATATTAGTCATGGAATATTTGATTAATTCCAAATGCACATTTACATTTTTAAAATATGCACAATTATTACATACAGCCTGTCTTTTCTGAATACAGTTTCCTGATAGGACAAGACTTTTGTAGAGTATTCGAGTGCCCTGTATAAGCAATAGCTAGATGTTATGAAGTGATGGATATCCACAGTCATCATTTTTTTTCCTTTATCTTTGTTTTTTGCCTTCTCCTCAAACTGAAGAGTGCTGAATTAAGGAGATTTTTTAATGGAAATAACATAAGGTATAGATTCTCTAAACAGTCCACAATCTCTATTCTCAGTGTGAGAAATAATTTGTGAAAATGCAAACTGCATTATAAATGAGAAACCTGGCTCCCAATTCACTTTTAGAAATCGAGGAATCCATAATGCAAAAGAAGCAAACACCTTAAATATTCTGACTAGCCTCTTCCTACTTCGTCCAATCTCTCCCCTTAATGTATGATGAGAGTTGAAAAGATAAATATGCTGCTGATCAATCAGTGACCTTGCTTCAAATTACTGTAGTAATAAAAAATGTAGCCGGCACCTCATACTCAGGCTACAAGACATTGATCCATACCCCATGCTTCATGGATTCATGCAATTTGCTAATCTGTTTCTCAGAGGGGGGATTAAGTAAATAAAAGTGCTTATTCTTATGCTCACTTAAGGCACTAGTTACAAAAGAGTATTACAACTTTGAAATTTAGACTACATAAAAATGTTAGTCCTGAAGGAAAATTTAAGCATGAATAGAACTTCTATCATACTGGAAATAGTGTATTATGAAAATTAGATGTGATGAAAGAAGACAGTGCATCATGGAACGTAAATGATTGCTTAATCTAAAGCACTAGAGAATACATACATATACAGAAAAGTAAAAGAATACTATTATTTCCAGTATATTTAGGTAAATATTAGTGGGTACAGAGGGTGTGTGTGTGTGTTTTTTAATACACATCCACCTTGAATACAGAGGGTTTTTTATTAGCAATGGTTTTCTAAGAAACACAGAAGACATCACATATGTGTCAATACGTGGTTAAAATATATTGAAAAGGATTGACCAGTATAGTTTTTCATTGCACTTCAACATGGCGACTGTAATTTAAATTGGCTGAGAAATATCTTAAGTGTTTTTATCAGCTTTCTGAAGTGTTCTAGGCTACTACATACATGAATGGCCAAGAAATGACAGTTTCCGGGATGGGTGAATTTAACACCATCGAAGGTGGTCAGTGAATTTCCTTCCACTTTGCACCTCCCAGGACATAAGGCTTCAGTACATGACCATTTTGCATCTTGACATGTGCTGTTAAAATGTAAAACATATTAAGAGACATTAATCATGTTTTTCCTATGATAAGAATAGCACAGTGTTGTTGTTTTTTTTAATCACAACTTAAAGTAAGCTATTCAGCCTAATTTTCCACCTCACTATCTGTTCTAATGCAATGGTGCATCTCATTGATGGTCATATTCTAGTATCTTAAAGAATTGAATTCCATTGATAGAGCAATAACTTCTGCCTCCATTAGGCATGTATGCTACCGACATTTGTAAGTGAAATTTCAGCAGACATTCATTTCTGTGAGATATTTTTAAGTCATGAGTTCTAAAGTACCTGTAACATACCACATAACACAAAACCAAATCTGTGGCCGTGAAGGAGATTTGGGCTCACAGCAACCCTGATGCAGGCAGAATGTATTGGCTCCTTGGGGGGTTCATGTATGTACATCTTTACAGGAATAGACAGTCCTCTTTCCTCTCCCAGGGCAAGTGTTGTGACTAAGCTACAGATAATGTGGCTAGCCAGTTGACACTGAAGCCACAGTCCACCATTCAGCCATAGAGTTAGTTGAATTGTGCCCATTCCAAATAAAGAACTAAAGTAAAGGTAAAATGCACACTAAATTTCTAAAGAAGAATACATGTTGTGAAATATCTGAAAGTTCAATATTCGTTTCATGTGGCAGTGATAATCTTTTGGCTATATAGGGCTAAATAAAGTGTATTTTTTATGGAAGATTCATGATGACTGGAATTCAAAAGGAAGAATTATAATGGCTCTTAAATTAAAAGATAAAAAAATAAAATAAAATAAAATTTAAAAAGATAAATACCCCTAACTATCGGTACATTAAAATTTACTAGGTACTAAATACATATTAAAATACATTCAGTAGTAAGTACTGTGTGAATATGACTACCTACATAGCTTCCTTGAAACATGTTAGGTCGTCTTTGCACATTTCACTATCTTTAAAAGACATAAAATTCATTGTTTCATAACCAAAAATGTACATTAAAAACTCTCCTCCAAAAAAGAAAATCCCAAGCATCAACAACCTAAAAAATAGAGAGCGATGGCCGTTCACTTTTTTGAAAACTGCTTTAATGATACATTTAGGAAAGTATGCCACGTGGCATAAAAACTCTGGCATTCTATACTGTCAATAAAATGTGGACAAAATGCACACACGTACCATTGAGACCCACAAGGACCTTCTCGGACTTCTCCTGGCTGATAGACTTTTCCGTTAGATTCACAGGGGCAATGCGCCTTCAATACACAGTTTCCTTTTTCTCCAATATCATCCAATAGATAACCTGGAATATATTATGCAAGTTCAATTTGAAAATGTATATATTGATGTCATCAAGCAGCAGGTTATAGATTTAAATTATGTTGCCCCAAAGAGGGGTGAATCGTCTAACCCCTGCACTTCTCTTTATGACCTTTGGGGACATAGTAGTTACACATTAGAGCACAAACCGAAAGGTCAGCCGTCCGAAGCCATCAGCATGGCCGAGGGAGTAAGATAAGACGTTCTACTAGTAGGCAGAATTGCAGTCTGGAAACCCGCAGCGGTCGTTCTACCCCATTTTATACGGTTGCTATGAAGGGTTTTGATAGCGGGTGAGTTTGGTTTGGGACTAGGGGTTTTCTTTTGCTGTGTTCATGCATGCACACCAGCATAAGATATGTTTTAACCCTAATCACTTCTTAGTAGTGCTCTATAAAAACGGAAGCAGGAAAAGTAGTCACGCCCACTGAGGGAAGGCAGATGTCATGCTAGGACAAGCAAAGCCACAGCGGGGATGGCTGGCAGACACCGGACACCTGAACCCCAAGAGAAGGTGCCAAGGCAACCCGGGCGGAGACTCGGGGCTTTGACTCTCCATCATCATCACACACTGGTCTGCTATTTTTTTAAGCCATTCACTCTTGGTACTTTTTGTTTGGGCAGCACTGGGTAATTTCAGGGTTTTCTGAAATTCATCTTCAGCTACTTCTTTCAAGTGTAGACAGGGCCTTCAAATGGTATTCTTGTTTCAGCTATCACTTCTAGATGGAGCTCTAGCAAGAGGGAAGGGTAGCATTTTCAGAGTCTGAGGGCCAGCTGCCCTGTCAGTGTCTAGAAAGTGGCCTTTCAAGGGTCCACCAGCGACCACTGGTGTTACCTTTACACAAAATCATAGCCACTTTCAAAACTCCTCTCTCTTCTCTTGGCAGTTTGTAAAGAGGATATTGCAAGATGAATTTATGAAGCATCTTCTCTTCTTTTAGATACCAAAGCCACAACTGCCATAGAAAGAATTCCTACATGCAGTGTCTCTGTATGGTAGACTAGAGTTCCTTAGAGTTTCTGAGATTATCAAGTTTAAAGGAGCTAGATGGATTCATTGTGTATTTGCAAAGTGGCTGGTGGTTTTGAACAGTTGACCTCAGGGTTAACAATGTTCCTTCCCCAGGACCACCAGGGAACCTTTATTTCAGATGACATCACTATAGTTGTGACAACTCCTTTCCAGAGGTCTTGATGTAGATACCCTCATGGAGTACATTACCTTCTGGGCAGGCACAGCCACTCACGCATTCACTGTCTTGAAATGGAGCCACGTTAGAACAAGTTGCCGGATTTGAGAGTCCACATTCTTTGTAGATGTGTTTCTCAGGACATTTAGGTTTTTCTGGAGAAATATATATTTTCATTGAAAATAGAGAAACTTTCACACGGTCATTATATAACTTCTAATGGATATCTTTTTGCATTTATCATTTTATAATATTGCTTTGTAACATAGCTTAACATTTGAAAGCTTCTTACAGAAATGTGCTTATTTGGAATTTACTATCTAAAATTTAAAACGTACTGCAAGCCACATTGGAATCCTCTCTCCAGGATTCATAGGCGCCAGGACCATCAGCGGCACAGAGACGGGACAATTCTGAGTAGGTGTCACAGGTTGATAATTTCTCTCCATGCTCGCAGTATTCATCGACACAGATCATTTTGTAATTATCAGCTAAAGGAGCGACCTTTCCACAGTTCTCAAAGTAGGTTCTCATAATTTTGTTACAGTACTGCAAGACAAAGGATGGTGCTATATTAAAACAACCAAAATAGATAAATAAAATATATTTTTAGGAAAAAGATAAAACAGAAACATCTCTTTTCACAAGACACTTAGGGAGAGCAGGCAGGTTGTGGTTAAATGAGGAATTTTTTTTGAAGTCTGAGGGTAGCAGAGAATAGGTACAGTGATTGCAGAGAAACCTTATATCTTTCATATTTTGGATAGTTCATCATAATCTAAAACATAATGAAGCATATCTAAATAATCTGTAAAGGTGACAGGAGTTGTAGAATTTGTGCAGAGGGATGCAAGGGATGAGGAGCAGCTGGAAGACTGAGAAATGTTGTCTGTGTAAATACTATAAACAGAAGCAGCATTGTCCCGTTAGCCACTAGCCTCTTCATTACGTGTTGAACAAGTGGATAAAAGGAACTCAGTCTCCATAAAGAAAGGAGAGTACAACTATGTTTTACTTTCACCCAAATGTGAAGCTATTGTTTTCTCAACATTTCCTTCATCTGGATCTGTGCATTTCCCCAGAAAGTGTTTCCCTCTCTCTAACCCTTCCCACGAAAACTCTGCACCCTTTGATTGACACCACAGCAACAAGTTTAAAGTATATTTCTTTTAAATGTCCTGTGACCTTGGGCAACAAACATAAACCTGAAGGAGCAGTATCAAGGCTGTAACACAGATGAGATAAACTTTCTCAACAAAATGTTCATGTCCCAGTCCTTGCTAACCCCAAAGTTTGAACAGGTAAATTGACCTGGGGGAAACAAATGTAGGCACTAAGTTCATGAGTTTCCAAAATAAGAGCCACCTCAAGGAGATAATAATGAAATGACATATATCTCTTTAGAAACAAGCCAAAATACTATGAAAAAGAATTAAAAATGGTTATAACAAGCAGTGGATATCCGAATAGTTTGGGGAAAGAAACCACTTATTTATATATCTACAGCCAGAACAGGGCTAATGAATATTGAGCACTGTGGATGAATTCTAGTATCAAAATATGAGTGCATGGAAGAGGACAATAGCTACCTAAATTAAAACAAGGACCCATTGATAAGACTTTCTATGAGATTAAAGGAAACATCTTTTACCTGTACTCCATCATCACAAACTTTGTAGCTTTTACTAGTAGCCTTGGGACAATCACCAGGAATTTTACTGTTGGCAATGTTCTCATCAACATCTTCTCCTAAAATATATATATAATTATTGTTCTCTTTAAATATAAAAAATAATTATACATGGCATTCATTTTACATAATCTATCTCAACTGTAAGATATTTATTGATGTACATATGTATGTAGTGTTTTTATAAGGTGCTGTAGGGTTAGTTTAGCCTCACAGAGAATTCTCTGACCAGCGAATCGAAACACTGACTGCCCACACCCACAGAAATTATCTTCTAGTGAAATATGAACTGGGGAAGTGAACCTATTTTAAATGTTAATACTTTCTCATTCTTTTTTGTTTGTTTGTTTGTTTGTTTTGGGGGGGCATCACTGCCGTCTGGTGGTCGTGGGAGCTACCCAGCGCCGCTCCTGAGAGCCGCCACTGGATTTAAACCACCAAGCCCGCGGGCCGCAGTCCTGCACTCAACCACTTATGCCACCAGGGCTCAGCCCCTACTTTCTCATTCTTTAGATAAACTTATTTGGGGAGTAATTTTCTTTACTCAAATTTGATAATCACTTTATAATTTCCTTGAGAAAACAGTTTTTAAAAGAACAAACATTGAAATCTTACCTGGGATGTTATTGAAGTTACCACAAAGTCCGCAAGTAGGGTATTGCTTGTGAAGAGTGAGCTTCAAAAAAAAATTATATATTTATTTAAAATATTTAAAATTAACAAAGACAACATTATCTGAAGCAAAGAACAGAAACTTGATATATTCAATTTTCCCCAGGTTACGCTAGAGAGCATTTTCAAAGGATCTGACTCTAGAATTTGGCATGCGTCCTAACTGCACCATGTGTTGTTCATGTGTCTTTGGACCTGTCTAACTTGCCATAGCATGCATTTTTTGAGTCCTATAATCTATGAGATTAAGTGAATAATAGCATACACTTGAGCATAATTTGAATACCAAATGATATAATGCATTTGCGATGATCAAATTGTGAATTTCTTCCATATTAGTTCTGTTTGACCTTCACTCTTTTTTACAGTTGAAAATAAAAAACATAGAATGACAAGAAATCAGACACAGACTTACTGAGAGTGTGTTATTTTTGCCCCACATTGCAGAGAAGATTCCTCTACGGCTACTCAAGACATTGTGTTCTCCATATTTTTTCATGTGAATCAATTTATTATCATATGGTATCTGAACTCTGTGAAATAGAAAACACATATTCATATAAAAGGTAAGAAATATCCACGTAGCCATATATTCTGATAATCTGTGTCTATATTTAACATTATATAGAGTAGTAAATGTTGCATCTTTTCTTGTTATTACACAAAAGGTGATACAATGACTCTTTCCCAACATATGATGTGATTTCCGAGAACAATGACTAGATATTTGCAGCATTGGAGAAATGAATTGGAGAAGATGAAACATTAGATCAGTGTAATGAAAATGATTTGATAATTAAAAATTTTCACAAGTAAAATAGGAAGTGTCATTTTACTATGCTGCAAAATACTCAAGCACATCACATTGTCTAAATATTCCTAAAAGTAAATGCCTAATGCGCTTAATCTACTTTGAAATTTCAAACTTTTATATGTATAAAGCTTGCAAATGAAATGAAAATATTTTATTTAGTCTTGCTAAATATGTATGTTATAATAAAATCTACATACCTAGCAAAATTAGCCAGGAGTACTACATTTCTATATTGCTTTGGAAAGGAATATAATTTTGTATGGTCTCAAATATAGAAAACCTTGAACACTTAGCAAACTACTAAGTATAATTTATTAAAATTCAAAACAAAGATCAATGCCCTTTATTTTTATGTGTTATTTGAGTCACTTCACAAACTTATATAGTATTTATCAGACACATTATAGAATTTACCTTTCTCCATTAACCAAAATGTTATCACCAGAGATAGAGATGTAATTACTGTCAATAAGAACTGTTATTTTTTCAATCTCATTCTCATTGTTTCGTTTGATCTCAATGTTGAAATCTCCTCCAGATTCTACACAGTGGCGACAGAAAGTATATGTGCAGGAAGACTCAAAGGAAAAGATGCGGCCATTGAAGGCTTTGTAAGCTCCTTTACCCCAAGTGGAAGCTTCACCTATAAGACAATAGAGTAGAATTATTGAGAATGAATGATACATTATAGCTTTGCTAAAAATAGTACCTGAGTAGGTATTTAGAATAAGCAAATTTGGCTAGTACAGGGAAAAAAATAAATGAAAGAAAGAAAGGTCTTATTTAGCAAGGGATAAAATTCCTATTACACTTCAACCATCGAAGTGATTTCCAATGTATAATATTCCTACAGGCTTCCTTGGTGGCGTAGTGAGTTATGCATTGGGCTACTGACCTAATCGAAAGGCCAGCAGTACAGAACATACCAGCCATTCCATGGGGAAAAGATGAGGCTTCTAATCTGTTAAGAATTTCTGTTTCTGAAATCCACTGGGGAAGTTCTACCCCACGGGGTTGCTCTGAGTTGGCAATGACTGAAAATGAACCCTAAAATGCTGACTTTTGGTAGACTAACCAATGCTTAATGGAATGTACCACTAGGGAACCTTACGCTTATAGCATCCATACAAGATAAATATAAAAAAGTTCACTGCAGATTTTTAGAGACCCCACATAGGAATTCATAGCTTATGAATTTTTATTGAAGCAGCCTCACTTTTGTTCCTCCAAATAGCTGGTGGGTTTGAACTGCCAGTCTTTTGGTTAGCAATTCAATGCTTTCTCAACAAAAGCTGCCAGGGCTCCATAGGAAGGAATTCATGGAGAGTATTTAAGTCTTAAACATTTCAAGGTTTCTTTGACATATTTGAGTCAACACGTCACCATACAAATCAAACCAGCTATCATGGAGTCCATTCTGGCTCCTGGAAAACCCATGAGTGTCTGAATAGAACTGAGATATTTTGGCCATCACCATTCAGAAATAGATGGTGAGACTTTGCTTCTGAGATGCCTCCAACTATTAATCTTCCAGTGAGGCCATCTGAACCACATAGGGACTCGTAAAGACTTACTGTCAGCTGTCCTGTTACCATCAGATAGTCCCTTCACCTACTGTCTTTGCTTAAGTGTCTACCCACTACTCAGCTTAACTCTACTTCCATTACAGGTCAGGGGCATGCTTCACCTGAGTGTGCTTCAAACTTGTCATTTGCATTCTAAGGCAAGCAAGGTTCAGCAACTACTAGCCTGCCTCCCACAGCCTCTCTAGTGCACAGTCTTTGGTGTCTTTCCTGGGGCTGGAAGCTAGGCGTATACATACTTGGTAAACAGCTACTAATCGCATTGGTCCCATATCAGATTCCTTTTTTCTATCCTCTCTTATGTACTGTTCAGGATGAGGGAATCCTTCCTTGGCCAATGGGGTGAGTAGGTAGGGACTTCATACCAGAACTAGAATGCATGATTTATTTTGCTTTTTGTAGAGATCTCCTCGCCAAACCAAATCCACTTTCATCCAGTAGGTGCAGACACATGTGCAGGAGAATTCCTGTGGCTGAACCATTTTAGGGAAGCCAAAAACCTTTTGCCTAACGAGAACCTGATTTGGTTTGGTTTGTTTGTTTTTTTTTTGGAATCACCAATTTGTAGTTCCAAGTGCAACTTTTACCTGACAGCACCATCTGGGGATATCTTTTGTAGAGTTAGACTTTCTAAGTTTGTCTGAAGTTCCATTTATACTTAATGGATAGTATTCATTTGCACCCATTTTCCAGCTATAGCACAAATATTTTACCACAAATGTGGGAACATAAGAAATATCTAAAATGACTCAAAAGAAGAATGGCTAACTACAATTGATAGGATTGTTTCCAAAGTGAGTTTCAAGATGCAGTTACTTTGTGGCCTCATTTAGTATTTTCTTGGGGAAAAAAAAAACCCAAACAAATCATATTCGTGAAATTGAAAGTCATTTTTGCTTACCAACTATGGCGCTTGTTTCAGAATACTTCGGTGTGGCTTCAGGAATATGGGATCCTTTTTCTACTCAAAACAAAACACAGATGACTTAGGCTTCTAGACAGACACTAATCTTAAGTGTACAGGCTGTCAATGGAAATGTAGAAGTTGATTTTGAAGGTCATCGTAAAGGTTTTTTTTATCCTGACTATATGATTGTAATTTGACTTTATGAGCACTGAGAGTCCATGGTCATGTATATAATTATCTCTGCAGTTCATATTTGTTTCTGAGAACACTCAGTCATCATATGTTCAGAAATGTTTAATGGCTAATTTACTTGGGATGAGAATTGCTGACCTTGCCATGAACAGGCCAATGTGCTGACTACACTACACCACCAGCCCAAGGTGAGTGCATTAAATCAGTCTATTAAATAAATAAATTACCTGTATATGAGAATAATTCAATTCTCTTCAACAAATAGAAAAAAAATCTGCCCATATCAAAATTGTGTTCCCTATGATTGTTTTAATTCTAATCCCCTCGCCTTTTCATGTCGTCAAATGTGCTTATATAAACTCTTAGAGCAAAGCCTACAAGCAATGAGGGCATAGCAAGAACTACAAAGAGTGAATATTCCTGTGGAATTTAAGTACTTTTCAAAATGAGAGTGTTGTATTTCTGGAGGCTGCTTGTCTTTACTCAGATTGAGGGGAAATTTTTCAAACTATTAATTTACATAAAATAAGATATAAACATGCATGTGTTTTATGTTTATTAATACTGAAAAGTCACAAATCAAACTATGTGGAGTGCCTGATCCCGATGTGCTGGAGTCAAATGAGCTTGTAACATCTATTTTAACAGAAAAATGATTAGGCTTCTTTCTATGTATAATTTTACTTGACAAAGTGAGAAAAAGAAATATGATATGAATCCAACTTCAGGAATCCAACTTCAGGAATGCTGATCCCAGCAGACTCAGAATTAAGTACACCAATATAAGGAGAAAAATGTTATCTCAAGAAGCAGCCAGGGTAACAGAATTTTAGTGCATTTTCAGAAAATGAATAGACACTAGATTAATTTGGTTTAGCTCAATTGTCTTAACCCTGTTCCAGAAAAGGATAGAGAGGATGAAACTGTAGAGCCCTGGGGTCTCCTATCCCAGCTCCAACAAAGTTTATGTTCACTTGGCTTTGATTTGGGAAATCTAGGTACCCTTCAAAGAACAAAGAATTTTGCAAGGATAGAATTTAGGGGAGGAAATCCATTCATCTGGAGGAACTGAGATCTTCACCAATGCAAGAGATACAGATTTCCCATTTCCAAGCCACTCATTTACTGCCATTAGATGCATTTCCAGAAATAATACTAATTAATAATTGCATCTAATGTGAAAAAATCAAAACCCACGTCCTACACCCAAATAGTAGGAATATCTCAAATTGGTAACCACAACACAAAATGAAGATTGAAAAAACAATTTGTTCTCAATGTGTTTATCAGGAACAAACTCTTAATTTGAATAACTGGACTACAGGTATTTGAATACCCGAACTACAGGTAATAGTGACAACAGTGTTCGGGTTCAGGCGTTCAATTTGTACAAGATGTCCTTAAACAAAATCAATGTTAATATGTAATTAGGATGCCAAAAGAAATCCCTTTCATTGAACATTGATGTCCAAAGCTTTAGAAATATAGAATTAGTATTTCTGTATGAGAAAGCCTTTTTCTTGAACAAAGTCACTGAAGCCAATCCTGAGTGAGGATGACTATCACTGCAGTACCCAAAATCTCTTCCTAATTAGATTTCAGTAAAGAATAAGAAAGGTAGCAACCTTACACTGGATTTCTGGATACGAGTTATAAGTATCTGTCAGCACTCACTTTATTACAATTGACACCAAATCCCTCAGCAACAAAAAAACGTTCATAAAACATGTCAGTAAAATATATTTTAATAATTAAGCCCATCTGCTGTCAGACTATTTAATCTAATGACATTTGTTGATGTTTTAAACATGGATGAAATTCATTTGCCCGTCTCAGGAATGGACCTGAAAAAAACACCTCTACCACCCAATTCAGATTCGTGAAAGAATGCTTCAGCCAAACAAACCAGCTCCTAATACAGCTATCTGCTTAATTGATTTGAAATCCAGTTTGCATAGGCAATAAATAGAATTCTGTTATCACTCTATTTATGACCACAAAATAGTTCCACATCTTAGGTCAACCAAAATAGTCACTGATTTTTGCCTGGTCATATCTCAACACTTCAACACTCTTGTTTGCTTTGTAAAATTTCTATTACCATATTCATAATTTATATTGCTTGAAAAAATACACTTAGAATCTTGACTTTCTAATCATGAGAAACCAATCACAATGTCTGATCTACGGGAACCAGATCACCGGTACCTGCACCACTAAGGCCACTTTCATCCATTTTCCCAAGTCCAGTAGTATCAACGCCAAGTCCATCTGTGCCCTTCCTTCCTCCACCACTTCCAGAACCAGAAGACCAAGTGTTTCCTCCTAATGGAAAAGCAAAGTGTGAGTAAGAGAGCTCAAGAGCATCCATTTCTCAGGAAGAGTCAGTTTAGGATACCTGAGCCACTGACATCCACCCCATACTCAAGTCTCCAGAACTTGAACATTCAAGGCTGCTCTTTCCATTTCCAACAGTCTCACTCACTAGAAACCCCTGTTGGTCAGTCGACCCCAACTTGAATCCTGCCTCTTCGGAGACACTGCCAAAATAATCTGCCCCATTCTTTGACCTGAAATCTCCTGCTAAATATAAAGATCATAATATTCGGTTTTAACCTATAACATATTTGAGAATTGTTCTGACATGAGCTATCAATACCTAAAGCACCAGAACTAGAGTCTTCATAAGCACCTCCTTTATTTCTATTACTCCTTACCACAAAGGTTATTGCTTTAAATTTTATTTGAAATAGATTCTCCAAAATAAAATTGATAGTTTCACTTATTTTCCCTCCAAATCTGGTATTATAATATAAATTATTTACGTTTGATTGAGTACATATGTATTATTAGAATAAAGTGTGGGACCCCCTTAATTTTACCAAAAGGATCCACAAAATTCAGGCCAAGAGCTACAGTGTTGCTCATTCCATTTAGCTCAACTCACTGTCTCAAAATTCCTTTTGATAAAACACCCTTGAGCCCTACATGAAAATTTCAAATTTACTACACACAAGCTTATTCAGGTTTCCTCCACGATAACTCCCAGAAACACATTCACACATAATTACCAAAATGTATCTCATGACTCAGAAATTAAATACTGTAAATAAAATTCTGGACTAAGTCATTTGCTACTTGTGAAAACTTTTGCTTAGAATCCTTTGCCGTCAATTTGGTTTGAACCAGAGTCTCCAGAACTTCAACTTGACCTTTTTAAATCCATATCCAATGAAAAAGATCAGCTCTTGTTGACTAACACAGATTTTTTTTTCACTTATCAACAGATGGGGAAATCAACTTAGATTTCACCAGAACAATGTCCAGTGTCAGACTACCTGTGCTTCTCGCATCAAATCCACTGTTGCTCATGTCACTGACACCAGGTCCACTGCTTCCAATTCCTTGTAAACCAGATGTCCCAAAACCAGATCCCAAATTTCCAGATGAATCTTCGCTAAAAGTATCTCTAGTTCTTGTATCGGTACCACGTGCAGAGTATAGAATTATATTTGACAGAATTCAGCTCAATATATGCTATGGCTCAGATGTTTCCATGTACAGAAATGACACATACTCATCTTTTCTAAACTATCAGAACTAGTTTCTCTAGTACCTTGTAGTTCATTTTCTCTAAGGCTTTTAGCCCCAAATCGATTTGACCCAAAATCTGCAGACTCAAAGGGAGTCTCACTTGTCCTTCTCCAGAACCAACACCCAAGGATCTGCTCTTTCCAGATGTCAGAGAAATAAAATGTTATTAAAATAAGTCACAGAAATTGGAAGTCCATTTACATTTCACCAGCATAGATTCTAAAATAAGACGACCTGATTCTATAACATCCGACCCACTCCTTCTCAAGTCACCCCCATATGAACCACTGTTTCCAAAACCCTTTAGAGCAGATATGTCAAAATCAGCTACCACATTTCCAGGTGAATCTTTCCCCCAGTTTTTCCTGGCTCCTGAATTGGTACTGCCTGTAGAATATAAAGTGATTTTTTTATCAGAACAAATTTGAAGGCATCTTATGTTTGAGAATTTTCCAGACCATCAATGAAATGTCATAACTCTCAAAACTGGTAAGGTTTCCAAGTACTATGTATTCTGTTCACTCTAGAGGCATTGCCACCACCTTGAGTCAGAGACTCTAGCGTCAAATTGAGTCTCCTCCTCTTGTTCTCCAGTTCCTAAACCCAAAGACTAGTATTTTACCCACATTTGGAGAAATAAAATTTTATAAAATAATTGATATAAGGTGGGATACATTATCAATATCAACTAGTAGCACTCAAATTTAGATGCACTGGAACCAGACACACGACTGTGCATGTCACTCCCAGCACATCCGTTGCTTCTAAATTACTTGAGATTAGATGTCCCAAAACCAGATCCCAAATTTCCAGATGACTCTTCCCTTAGTTCTTGAAATAGTACCACTTGCAGAACATAAAACTCTGTTGGGCAAAACTGAGTTGAATACCTATTATCATTCAATATATTCTATGCACAGGAATTATCTATATCCTCCTAATCTACAATATCAGAACTAGATTCTCTAGTATCTAGTATTTCATTGGAACTAAGGGGAATATCACCAACTTGATTTGAACCAGAATCTCCACAATCAAGTTGACCTTGGCCTTTTTCCTCACCAGATGCAACAACAAAAGACCACCTCTCTCCAACTAGAGGAGGAACAAATCGTCATTAAAATAATTTACAAAAGTGGAAATATATTTTCTACAGCAGAGTCCAAATTAGACTACCTGAGTCTCTAGAACTGGATCCACTACTTCTCCTGTCAATCCTTCCAGGCCCACTACTTCCTAATTCCACTAGACCAGATGTCCCAAAACCAGCACTTAAATTTCCAGAAAAATCTGTCCCCAAAGTGTCCCTAATTCCTGAAGCCGCAACACCTGCACAATAGAAAGAGGTCTATAATAGGTTAAACTTGAATGTCTCTCTTCTTTTACATTTTTTTCCAAGCACAACTATGAAAACGTCTAAAACTAAAGTCTGGAACGTAGGACCATTGGTGCTGGAGAGCACCATTGATGACATTTAAATGAAGGTATTGCCAACTGGAATAGAGCAAGAAAATCCAGGAACAAATTGACCTTCATTGTTTCTCCACATCCAAAAGCAAAACATCAGTTATTTCCAATTAAGAGAAGAATACAGTGTCCTTAAAATAAAAAATGAAAGGGGAAATAAATTTTTGATTTCACCTAACTGCTTTAATAATTAGATTTCCTGAGGCTCTTAAACCAGAGGTATTACCATTCAGGTCATTTTAAATTTCATCGCTCCAAATGAAAAGCAAAATTCAGTTGACCCGTGCAAAAAAATGGCCTGAGGGCCTGAAGAGATACCATGTGAAAAATAAAAACATATGAATCAAAGAAGATAGTTCAGTAAATTGCTATGCTTACAGATTGCCCATACACAGAGCAATATTATCACAAAAACCATTGACACTGAGCCCTTTAACAAATGTCATGTAGGTTTACTAAAGAAACCGCCACCAACAGAATCTCTAGAACTCAAATGAGCATCATTTTTCCATCCTCCAGATGCCAAAATAAAACAATATTTCTCTCAAACAAACATAGAAATAAAACCCTTTTAAAAATAGTAACGATATCTGGAAACCGATTAACACATCACTGGACCATAATCGAAAATCAGACGACCTGAGGGTCCAGCATCAGATCCACTGCTTCTCAGGTCACTTACAGCAGATCCATTGCTTCCAAATCCTTTTAGACCTAAAGTCAAAAAACCAAATCCAGAGTGTCCAGAGGAGCCTTCCTTAGAAGACTCCCTACTCCCTGATTCGGTACCACCTGCAGAATATAAAATTGTGTTTGACAGAAGGCAGTTCAGCACACTGTAGCACACACCCTTTTCCTTGTAGAGATGTTGTACAAATTCACCTGCACTCCTTTATCAGACCAAGGATCTCTACCACCTTATGTTTCATTTCCACTACAGGAACTGCATATCAAAAAAACCACCACTCTGCAACTAAAAGACAAATACCCTGGAACCAAAATTAGTCACCATATATGAAAACCGATTGACACATCACTGGACCGTAATCGAAAATCAGACTACCTGAGGCTCCAGCATTAGATCCAATGCTTCTCTGGTCGCTTCCAGCAGATCCAATATTTACAAATCCCTTTTGGCCTAAAGTCCAAAAACCAAATCCCGAGTGTCCAGAGGAGCCTTCCTTAGAAGTCTCCTTACTCCCTGATTTGGTACCACCTGCAGAATATAAAATTGTGTTTAACAGAATGCAATTCAGCACACTGTAGGAAACTCAAACTCTTCCTAGTACAGGGACTATACACATAGTCACCTGCAT
>PVJH01014746.1:0-55886 GCA_004026705.1 Nesogale talazaci | reverse complement strand
TTTTTTTTTTATGCCAAAACTCAGAACGAACACTCTGAGATCTTAATGAGCGCTTCACCAGCACTCCGTTTTAGGAACATCAAGTCCCTGGAGCATGCTGATGTCTTGGGTGAAGTTGAACTCTGCTCTACTTTGAGGAGAAGGTAAGAGAGAGGTGGGATTGTTCATCCATCCTCTTAAATTTAAATAATCTAGATGCATAAGAGTCTGAACATAAGTACGCTGTTATTGTTGTTGCTGAGGTTGTATGTTGTCAAGTCAAGTTCAGGTCCAAGTGACCCTACCAGACAGAGTTGAGCAGCCTCCACTGGGTCGTACATCTTTATGGGTGTGGACTGCCGGGTCTCTTCCTCCTGTGGAACTGCTGATGCACTCAAATTACCCGCCGTTTTGTTCATAGACTTCATGGATTGAATTGTGCCCACTCGCCTCCCCAACACATGAATATGTGCCAACTTGGCTGAGCCATGATTCTCATTGGTTTGGAAGCTACGTGATGATGTCTTTGGCAGGTAAAGGGGTGGGTTGCAGGTAATAATGCATTCATGCACTACAACATGATGTTATGCGGCCGGCCACTGAGCTGTATGGGGATGAGAGTATAATGTGACTCTCTCAGATGACAGCTCAGATCCAATGTAAGGGGAGCTGCCTTGGGGTGGGGTCTGCATCATATTTTTATCTTACAAAACATAAAAGATGAGAAAAAAAAAAGAGGGAGGGACCACTAAGAAGAGTCAAGAATGGAGCACATCCTTTAGACCTGGGGTCCCTGTGCTAAGAATCTCCTAGACCCAGGGGAAGCCTGGTGCCAAGACAGATGGAGATCCCCAAGGGCTACCAGGCCCACGGATGTTGAAAGGAATCAGGGTCTTGCCCCCAGAGCCAAGAGAAAGAGAAGAGACATTATGAATCAGGACTTGTCGCTTCTAAACTGTAAGAGACATCAATCTGCCTAAACCATCCATCCACTTGTGGTCATCCTATTAGAGCAGTCACAGATAAGTAAGATAGTAGCCAAGTGGTTAACCACGGTCCCACCAGGGCTCCTTAAACAGAAGTATAAGGGGGAAACACATTACTAAAATATACTTCTATACATACATCTGGATCTACAATTTATCTTAAGGAATATATGCATGCTAAGCTTATAAAAGAGGACAAGAAAGTATCTATATAATTCAAGAATGTTTCAAAAGTAGATTTATAGACTATGCAAGCTAAAGTCTGCTCAACAAAATGGCAACAAACAAACCAAAGTGCCAACTCATCAGATTCCCCTCAGCGTCACAGTCCAGGTCTAGTTTAAAAATCCCTTTTTACATTCATCAAAGTATAGGCAGTCAGACAGGATGACGAAGTTTACAATACAAAGTAGAGGCTCCCTGTCCCACTCCCACCCAAACCTAATTTCCACTCTAATTCCAACTGCTCCAGCATTGTCTTCTGGTACTTACCTACACAATGCTAAAGCATGTGCTCACATAGCTACCTGTTGACTTTTTTCAATTTGGATCATATTTATTAACTTTTACTTATGGGACATAAGGTTTTATTGCCCACCATTCTTGCTCCCTGCAATTACATTGTAGCATTTGGTCATGGCAACATGCGGTTTGCAGAAGTCTGGCCAAGTCACTGCTACTCTCCGTAGTGCTAAGGGGGAATCAATGACACGTTCCTGCCTTTCTCGTCTGCAATTGCAATTCAGTGTTGTTGCAATTGACTATGACTCGCGAACACCATAGGTCTGATGTACTGATTCTTCTTCCCTCTTCCTTACTCAGTGTCCAACTTTGTTACGCATCTGAGGCAGCGAAAACTATCATGGCCTAGGTCAGGCACGTCTCACTCCTCAAAGTAACATCCTTGCTTTTCAACGCTTTTTTAAAAAGTTCTTATGCAACAGATTGACCCAATGCAGCACATCATGTGCTCTCCTGACGGCAGCGTTCATAAGCATTGATTGAGGATCCAGCGAGACAAAATTCGTTGACAACTTCCCTCTTTCTTCTCTTTGTCAGGATGTTGCGTAACGGTCCAGTTGTGAGGATTTGGGTCTCCTTGACATTAAGGTGGAATCCACACTGAAGGCTGCAATCCTTCATCTTTATCAGCGAGTACTTCCAGGTCTCTCCACATTCAGCAAGCAAGGCTGTGCCTTTTGAATGTGGAAGGTTGTTCGTAAGCCTTCCTCCAATCCTGACACTGCATTCTTCTTCATTATAACCCAGCTTTTCTGATGATCTGTTCAGCAAACAGATTCAGAGGCTGATACAACCCTGATTCACAAACTATGCAGTATTTCCTTGTCCGGTTTGCACAAGGCCCTCTTGATCCATGCCCAGGTTTCCCATGTGAAGGAGTCAGCGTTCTAGAATTCCCATTCTGCTCAAGGCTATCATAGTGTATGATCCACATCGCCAAATGCCTCTGCCTCGTCAATAAAACACGAGGAAACGTGTTTCTGGTATGCTCTGCCTATGCCAAATCCATCTGACATCAGCATTGATATCCCTTGCTCCACATCCTCTTCTGAATCCAGCCCGAAACTCTGGCACCTCCCATTCACGGTGTTGCCGCACCCCTTGTTGGATGATCTTCAGCGAAATTTTACTTGCATGTGGAATTTATGATATTGTGTTCTAATTTGACAATGATGTCGGATCACCTTTGGAATGTGTAAAAACATGGATCTCTTCCACTAAGTTGGTCAAGGAGTTCTCTCTCAAATTGCCAGACATCCACGTTTACAAGTGTTTCCAGTGACCTCCGCTTTCCGCATCAGTGCAGCCTGGGAGCCGCCCCAGCAGACAGGTTGACAGGAGGATTCAGTTACATGTCTTATGCTAATGAGGCAGGATTCTCTGAGGTGAAACAGCCTTTCCTGGGTCACAGGCTTCATCTGAGAGAAGGGCGCTTCCCTGGGTGTTCCCAGCATCCCCTTTTACTTTACAAGGGAGAGAAGGGGGGATCTTTACCAAGAATGAAGAGGAAGCAGATGAGTGCAGTCCTTGAATCCATCTAGACCAGTGGTTCTCAATCTTCCTAGTGCGGTGACCCTTTCAGACAGTTCCTCATGTTGTGGTGACAGCCGCAATCGTAAAATTATGTTCATTGCTACTTCATCACTGTCATTTTGCTACTGTTAGGAATCAGGCCACTCCTGTGAAAGGGTCGTATGAACCCCAAAGGGGTTTATCATAGGATGAAAACCACTGTCCTAGACTCAAGGGAAAGACTGCTGTTAAGACACATGAGAATCTCCAGAAGACACTGTCCCACAGCTGATCAGAGGTTCGGAGGTTAGAACCAGTGCTCTGAATTTGGACTTCCAGCTTCCTAGATTGTGAGAGAAGACAATTGCTGGCTAAAGCCATCGACGTTTGGTCTTTGGGGCAGCCGCCCTGGATAACTGCAGCAGTCCTTTCTGGTCATTGCTTATGCCCTCTAATTTGGAGAACTTTTTCCTGTGGCTTTGAGATATCCCTTCATCACCTATGCTTTGTGTCTTCTCATTCCTCATACTCCCCTGAAGGGACTGGTCCTTGCTGGTCTAAGTCATCTTCTCTCTAATTCCAGGCCTTCGAGCAGGCTGGTATCTGTGTCAAATTCCTTTCTCTGCCCAGCACATTCTGAGCCCAGCCACTTCCTTGGGGCCACAAGACTGCACAAGCAAAATTAAAGATTGCATGCTGTCTGGTGGCAGCTTCCTCTACCCATTCAGCTACTCCACTGCATTCCCACCAGACTACACTTTCCTAAGTGCAAAACCCTTCTATGGAAAATGCACCTTGCACACAGCATGTACCTCTCTGTTCAAAAGCATTTGTCAAGGGAATGAGTGCACAGTTAAGTAGCTCCGGGCTGCTCCTCCCCTGTACAAGTTGCAGCTGGGAAGACTTCAACCAGAGTAAGTAAAACCTACGGCCCATCAGGTTTTTAACACATTGCGGATGGATCCCGAGTTTACTTGTATTTATGGTTTCATGCAAAAAACCATCCATTTATGGTTTAATGCAATGACAAAAATAAACCTAACAGCCGAAACACTTGGGTAAGTTGGTCAAAAAATATCCGTGATATTCTTTAATGTGATACATGCCTCCGATTTGGAAAAGGCTACCTAGGCTTCTTAGGTGACTGAGAAGTGTGGATTTGGGGTCACCAGGAATGGGTCTCTTCAGAGTTTACGTCATATTTCAAACTGCCTGGCAGGTTTCAAGGATTGAAACTCAGGCGTGACTAAATATCTCAGCTCTCTCTATATGCACCAGACCCCCCTTAATGCATGCACACTGGTCAGAGATAATCACAAAGAGAGAGAGGAAGAGGAAGAAATCCTTTCCTGAGCAAGTCATGGCATTAGTGTGTATTCTGAATGGCCCTGGGTCCTAAAGAAATCATCTTATGATTAACGCCAAGCCTGAGATCCATATGAACCAATGTGACCCCTTCTGGTTCAGGGTACAGGGTGGGCTAGGAGCGAGATGAGGCAGAATGACTCACGTCGGAAAGCAGCCCCAGGTCCGGAAGGCAGACCGTCCTCTGAGGAACGGCTTCCTCTGTCTCTTTACCCCTTGGCAGGAAGCAACCAGTCATGTTCTTCTCAGAATTCCTCTTTCTCACTCCGTACTACATCCTGCCCTGTGGGAGCTGATGATGCATGAATGCAATTACACAATTACTTGAGTTGTGCTATTGAGAATTTTAAAAATGTGAGAAACATTGCGATGCCCTATCTATTTGAATACTACCTGTATATAGGGACAGTAGACCACAGAGATGTAAATTTAAAATAATTATTCTAAGAGCATCAACTTGCAACCCCCCAGATTGAATCTTACTTACTTACTTTAAAAAAATTACTTAATCTTACTTACAGCTTCATGGAGCATGACTAGCTGACCAAACTAGGGTCTAACTTTCAGCCATGTCCTCCAGGAAATATGGCAGGCTTTAACAAGAGTCAGTTAGACGAGACGCCCAATCACAGACTATTTCCACCTCGCCATGTTAAAAGAATTGTTTTTACACAAGGGCAATTCGTCTCCCTGCAAACCTTGTCTTAATGCTTTCGCATCCTCACTTCAGGCATCACGAATGCTTAACACGGTTTTAAATGCGAGGGTGCTTACTGCACACTGTGGGGTAAGTTAGAGAAAGTGTATTTTGAAAACAAAACCAAAAATGTTTACAAGGTTGGCACAACTCTGAAAATGCGGAACACAGATAATTTGGTGGTGAGTTCAATCACTGGAGTGCTGGGACAGTAAGACAAATTTTCTCCAAGTTACAAAAATATATATATTGACATGTAGTGAGGGGTGGGGAAGGATATTCCTTTTTACTTCCTAGACATTCCCTTTTAATTCTTGATTTTTCAGATCAGTGGTGACTTCTCTAAGTTCCCCTGCCCCATTTTTACCTGAATTAAAAACAAAAGAAGCTCCCTAAGGTCCTAGAGTAAAAGAGCAAGGTCTGATCATTATTGGCTAGCTGTGTTTGAAGTCTGCTTCCATCCACCTTTCAGTAAGGAGCCAGGGTAGCGCTGTTGAGCTGCTAACTGCAAGGTCACTTGTTCAAATCTACCATCTCTTCTGTGGGAGAAGGATGAGGCTATCCTGCTCTGCTAGGGATTTAGTCTCAGCAACTCTAGATAGGGTCAGGATGAGTCAGAATCGACTTGATGACAGTGATTTTTGTCCAACCCCGCCCCTCCCACCACCCTCCACACACCTCTTAGAAATACTGAATTCATCTTCGATTCTGTTTCTTCATCGAAAAGCAAATATAGCAGCATTCACTTTGTACAGCTGTCAAGGAACAGATCGGCATATGAAACGCACAGATCATGCACACTCTTGACTATCAAAATGATTCTGACTCAAACTTGCAGGGCAGAGAAGAACTGCTCCACAGAGGTTTCTGAGTCTGTAGATCTTTAGGGGAGTGGCGGTCTCATCTTTCTCCCTCTGAGTGGCTGGCGGGCTTGAACCGTAAACCTTGTAGTTAGAAGCCCGGTGTTTAGTCCTGAGTGACATCGGGTGCCGGCCTGTCATACAAGCCTAGCATCTACTAAACAATAGGCAGTGCCTCTGATGAGAGGAGGGAGTCAGACACTGTGTTGGCGACTTCAGTCACTTTTAGAATAAAGACATCTGTTCAATCCAGAATGCTGGAATATTTTAAAAATTCAGCAGAGCGTTGAATTATTAAATTCACACAAATCAAAACAAATGTCAGAAAACTGTGGGACTCAGTCCAATTCTCTCATTTCATCTTTCTCTCTGCTTTGTTTTTCCAGCAGTGCAGTCAGACGTTTGCTCTCCCCACCTTGGTCCAAGGTCCAGTTTTAAAGCAGACAGTCCAGTTCACGGGCGGCTAACAGACCTCCATGGGTTTAGAAACGATCCCATGTTTCATGAAACAGGCTTCCATATCCCTCCCGCCTATGGCATTCCTAAACACAGTGGATAGAAAAGTCTAAGTCCCTTCCATTCTGTCACCAAGTGTCTTAAAACTGGAAGCCCAGAAGCTGCCAAGTTCACATGGTTGCAGGGAAAGATCACAGTCAGAGAAGGCTGGTAGCAAATCCCCAAATTCTGGGCATTCTGGCTTTATCTCAGTAAACACACTCACTGCCCTCAGGTCCGTTTCCACTCACAGAGGCCCTAGGGCACAGGGAGGAAGTGTCCCTGTGAGTTTCTGAGGCTGAAGTTCAGAAACAGGAGTAATGAAGGACCCAACCATTCTAAGAGGAGAAAGTTCATCTCTCCCCCACCTCCATGGTTGGAGGTTTTGTTCTGTTAGCCCTGTAGTTACCAGCCCAATGGGTAACCACTGTACCACCAGGGCACCTAGTAAACACTAAGGAGCATCACAAAGTTCATGGAAAAGGGGAATGGAAAGAAAGTGGACTTTTCTGCAATTTTTTCTAAGTTCCCTTGTGGGTTTATGTGTGGTTGTTTCTCTTCTAAACATTTTTTTTTTTTGCTTCCATAAACGGGATTTTTAAATGATTAAGACAGTTAGCTGGGCTTAATATAGTCTAGGTTCCTACTATCACATTGCAAGCAGACCCCTCATTAAAGAAACGGCAACCTGTCTCATGATGGTGAAGCATACACCCACTGCTGGCCAGGCACTTCAAACCCAGAACAACAGGGCAGGACAGAACCGAGGGGCCCCCCGGGAGCTTCCAGGGCTGCTTGCGTTCAGAGGAGTGGATGCCACCTTGTTCTCCCACTTGGGAATCACCCACGTGGATTTTAGTATCCAAATTGAATCTGCTTTTTTCCCCCACATCACTGCCACCTGCCTCTGGTGGCCGTGGGCGCTACCCAGTGCCGCTCCTGAGAGCTGCTGCTGGATTTGAACCACCAAGCCCGCGGGCCGCAGTCCCGTACTCAACCCTTTATGCCACCGGGGCTCAGCCCAAATCTGCTTTTTTAAGAGGACTTTTAACCTTAGTAGGATATAAAACTTGGGGCTTTAGTTTAGATTTTCCTATCTTTTTAAGTTTGCATGGACTTATTCTGAATTCAAAGTCATTCCTCTTTTTTTTTTTCATTCCTCATTTTCTATCCCTGATTTATTTTATTTCGTTTTCTCCTGCTCCACCCAGGCAAAACAGTTCTCAGTCGATCTTGAATGCACTCTGCAGAGGAAAACTAACTGGCCTTGCTTCATCATGATCTGGACACGTGACACAGACACATGGTTCTGCCAACCTTGTTGCGTGAATACTTATTCATGCTAGTATTATTTCAGCCTCCTTAACATAGGTCAGTGAATAAACTAATGAAAAATGTGCTTTCTCATCATGTGTATTAAAGCTATCACACTAGGATTATGTTTGGGGGTTCTCTTCTCTCTCTCTCTCTCCCCCTCTCCCTCCCTCTTTCTCTCTCTCCTCCGACGCTTGCCTTTTAAAGAAAATCAGGGAAGTTCTTGTTTGGTGCCTTTGCCCGTAGCCCCCAGCTCTAAGACTCGAAGACTCGGAGATTTCTAATCTTAACCAGGAAGGGTACTCTGTTTATTTGTTTCATCACTAAGAATGGCAAGAGCTGAAAGATGAGCTACAAAGACTTGGCATGAGAACCAAATTAGCTAGTATTGTGCCTACCATAGAGAATTCTTTCCTCCCTCCATGTGCAAGCCCGGCCAGAAAACAGCTTGTCTCATAAACAGGTTGGGCACAGTGAGAAAGACTTCTTTGGACTGCTTCGCTGAGAGAAACGGCCCAGTAACAGCACAGCAATGGTTTTCTTTCTCTCTCTCTCTTACTCTCTTATCTGTGCTTCACCCATAACCTGGCTCTCCAGTTCAAGTTTACAATAAATCTGACCTTACAGAGAACTGAGACATTCTCACTTGAACTTGAGTCGCTCACAGTGTGGAAACAGGCTTCCAGGACACACGTCCTTAAATGCCAGCCGTGACCACAGACGGGTACAATATAGGTGGGGCAGGAATGCTGCGGGAGGGGTACGTGCCCCCACAGAAATGCTGTGTGGCGATGTGCCCGCTGACGCAGATGCCCAAGAAGGAAAGGTGAAGTAGGTACAGTCCCTGCCATGGTTCAGGCAGGAGTGTCTTCTTGCTCAGTGACCGCGGGTCCGCGGTGGCATGTGGACTGATGGGAGGCGGGAAGGAAGAGAATCAGGCTGGTTTTTGAATCAAACCGGCAAAGTCCTGACAGGGCAGATTTCTTCCAGTTGGCTAAAAGACTGCACAGGCACCGAGGCCATGCAAACAGTTCTCAAGTGCCAGAGTGCTCACTGCAAGGTTAGAGGTTTGAATCCACCCCAGGGTGCCTTGGAAGAGAGGCCTGGCAATCTGCCTTTGGACACCCAAGGGAACCCAGTTCCCTTCTGGCAGGAGTCATGATGGCAGGGAAGAAGACAGGGAGCCTGAAGTTCCTTGTGGGTAAATAGGGCTGATTTCTGTCCACCAGCCTCCTACCCACCCCGAGGTCCTGCTGCTGCTCAGCTCCTGTGCTCTGCGCCCAAACACTTGGCTATCAAATAGAAAAGTGGCCCACATCTACATTCTGGCTGCAACAATTTTGGACTGCCTGGAAGGAGCGCTTCCTGCGAGTGGGAAATAGGAAGATTATAGAAACTTGGCCCCCTCGACGAAGGGGCATGGAATGGGCATGTTTAAACGAACGAAGACCCGGAATTATACTTGTCTGATCCACCGGCAAAACTAAAGGCAGAGAAGAGTTACAGAAAGACTCCCTGGTGGGTAGTGAGTCCCTCATTCCTGGGAACATTCGATGGGGGGGGGAGGGGGTGTTGTCAGTCGGTCAATCAAGGGGCTGCTGCACCAGCTCAGCAAACAGAGCAAATGTGTTTTAAAGATCCCCACCAGCTCTATGAGTCAGCATATCCTGACTGAGTCCCCTGCCCCCTAGGATAGGATAAAGTGTGAACCATCTCCCTCCGCTTCTTAGGGACACGGTCTGATCCCCAGAGTCTCCCCCACCGCCCCCAGCACCAGAGCAGGAGTGCCGTGGTCTGTATCAGTGGTGCAGCGCCTGTGGGTGGCTGGCGGAGTCATCCTCTTGAGTCCTCCTGCCAACACTGAGGTGGAGAAGATGAGTCATCCCAGATTCCCCTCCTACGACTCCCCGTCGTCGTCGTCGGCTCGCCCCCAATGCAAGGAAGCACGGCTGTCACCTTGAAAGCCACAGGGTAACTCCTGAAGGGAAAAGTCCTTAGCTAAGGACCTGGGTTTGCTCAGGCTTTTCTCCGATGAGTCTGAATCGCATCTGTAGCGGGCTGGGCTGCAGCACCCTATGTCAGAACCAACTTGCTGGCCCTCAGATGGGCTTGCCGCCCCACCTGGAGGGTGCAAATAAACACATATCCTCCAGCACCCCACTTGCTTTCAGGTCTGGGGGAGTAAGCAGGCTTCGTGGCTGCCTGTATAGGCTTGCCTGATAAAGTAGAGTAACACTGTATGGAAGAGAATGCAAAACCCACAGGAATGTTAAAGATGGAAAGAGAGAGAGGGAGAAAAAGAGAGATCTTACTTGCAGAAGGGTATTGACAGGTTCCCAGAGCCCTGAAAGAACACATTCATCCTTCCCCACCAAAGGGTACTGATACAAGAGTATCAGTACTTAGATCCTGATAGGACCGACCCCAGATAAAAACAAAAAGCAGTCCATGAGCCCATCTTCCCCAGAGATGACGAGGACTCAGCTACACCAGGTAGGGTTGTCAAGAAGGCCAGGAACACTTCGCGGAAGCAGGTAGCCTCTTGGTTCTCTTGGGGAAGGGTGTGTGTGTGTGTGTGTGTGTGTGTGTGTGTGTGTGTGTGTTTTGCCAGGTTTGAGGTTAGCAATCCAGTGCCTGGCTCACAGCACCACCCGGTAGCTCATCATGCACACTGACTGCCATCAAGTCCATTCTGACTCTCGGTGACTCAACAGCACCGGACAGAATTGCTTTGGTGCGTTTCCTAGACTGTAACAGGAGTTGAGAGCTTCATCACTCTCCCATGGAGCGGCTGATAGTTTCAAACTACTGACCTCATGGTTAGCAGGCGGTCATTCCTTCCTTCACTTGGTGGTTTCCTATGTGCAAAACCCGACAGATATCCAAAAAGAAGGGCGGGCGAGGGTCCCTGAAGCCGAGCTGTGCTCAAAATCAGCTTTCAAAAGAATTCAGAGTGAATTTATGTAGTCATACAACTTTCAAACTCTTCATGAACGTTTCAGATCTTCCCCCCACAAATATTACCACGCTGTGAATGAACCCTATAGGTTAAAAAGCTGTGTGGGTCAAAGCAGATGAAAAATGGATAGCTCCTACATATGTAGTATGATCTGGGGAGAGGCCAGTCTACCAAGGGCAGGTCCAAGCCGGGTAGTTCTGGGATGAGCAGCTTTTTCCATGTAGAATGTCCCAAGTGTGGAAAAGCGTTCTCCACCACTCCGCTCCGAAGGGTGAAATTCCCAGCATCAGTGCACGCGGGTTCATGTGCTTTCTCGCATGATTTGCCTCAGAAAGCAGCTATGAGTGTCTCCAGTTTAAATGTGAAGAACCTAAAGATCAAGGGTGTATCAGATAAAGAATGAAAGACAAACCCACTGTCAGTGCGTCGTCCATGCTGGCTCACAGCCGCCCTCTAGGACGGAGTCGCCCTGCTGAGGTCCCACGCCTGTACGTGGTTAGAGGAGCAGCAGACCGCCACATCTTTCAATGCTGCAGTTTACAGTCCGGCGCTTGATGGACGGCTCCCCCTGGTCTTTGGTAGACAAACTGGGATTCAAACGCAGGTCTGACTCCATAGACGTTATCTTTTCCCTTGCCTATCACATCTCTTTCTCATAGTCTTCTAATTTGCTCCTCCCCCTTTAGGGGGGACCCTTCCTTGTTACTGTAATTACCAGGTTGCTTATTATCCACCTGAGTTCCAGTTGAAGCTTTAAAGCTCCCCTCGCAGCTGTGATGCCTGGGAAGAGTGTGAAATATGTCGCTGCTGGGTTCCCACAGAACCGTCTACTGTGTGCCAACCAACGTTTAGGGCAGAATCAAAGCTTCTCACGGAAAAAGTCCCTTTGAGTTAGCACTGACTCAGTTTTTTTTTTTTTTTTTTTTAGTTTTCCCCCTTGACAGTGAGAGGTCTGGTGGCCTGGGGGAAGTTCAAAACCACCAGTCACTCCTTGGGAGCATGCTGGGCAGGTGTACCCTGTCCTCCACAAAATAGCCCCAAACTCATTGTCATTGAGTTGAGGCCGACTCATAGTGACCACAGAGGACTGAGCAGGACTGTCCCTGTGAGCTTCCAAGGTCGTGAGTGCTCACAAGAGTAGACAGCTCCATCTTGCTGGTGGTTCCACACGGAATTGCAACCCAATGCGTAAGCTCTAGGCCGCCAGGAGAGCCCCTGGCCCCCGGGGCTCCCGCTCCAGTCCCAGAGCCTTGTTGTTCATCAGAACTGACTCGATGGCCATGACTTTGGTGTTTGGGGTCCCTGAAGAGGCAGAGTTTTCTGGCCACAGTGAGCACGCTGCTTATTTGGGTGTTGTGAAGCAGGGTGAATAGCACGAAGACCAGCTGCTTAACCTGCCCTCTCAGTAAAGACCCAAAGCTGTCAGAACTGTCCCTTTGACCCTGAGACTGGCAAGACAAGACCCTCTGTGACAATCGATCCTGGGTAGAAAACAATGGGGAAAAATCACATGATTCAAACGCTTTCTTTTGCTACATCTCAGGGTAAAGATTTAGGGAGGAGGGCTTCAAAAAGTTTCTGGTAAAACTGAAAATAAAAGAGTTTCCCCATGAGCTTTTTGAAGTTCATGTGCATACAACACACTTGGACTATCTGAGCCCCATAAAGTGTAACTAACCATGAAGTGTTTCTGTTGTCTCTCTCTCTCTTTGGAAATAAACAAACATCAATCCTCTTTTTTTTTCTCTCGACCTATAAATTTCTAGAATCAACTGTCCATTTGCTCCTTTGAGCCATGCTAAGAGCTTCGCGTTATGTCTGACCCTCTTTTCCGGAGATATCACTGTAATCTCTCAAGTGGTCTTTCTGATGACTTGCTCCCTCGGTCCACGCCCCTCATAACTCCAGCGCACAGGCTGCAGCACTCTCAGAGTCCGTTTCACTGCTTGGTCCAGATAGGCCCTCAGCCAACGTATTGCCAATATCACTTACTCGGGTGCTAACTTAAAATACACAGTGAGACTTGCCAGGCTTCCTTATTTGGCAAGAAGGTCCCTTAGTTCCCAAGATCTTTGACCATCCATTTTTAGATCCAAACCCTTAATATTTGGGAATGATTCTCTCTTCAATGTGTCCTATGTGTTCCCTAAAAGAGCAAGAAAAAGAAATCAACCCTCTGTTTGCTTTCCAGGACCAGAAAAAATGTCCTTGTCACCGTACGATGGTCATTTATGTGGAATTACTACCACTGAAACTTTGGAATTAAAAGTATTTTCCAGTTTAAAATATAATCCCTGCAAGTTACAGTTGGAATGAGATTGTGAAAGATTTAAAAATAAACAGTGCACCCTACTCCAACAGACCATTTTTCTTTATCTTAATTCTCTTTCCAAACAAACTAAATTCATATTCAATTACAGTCTCCCAAATCTCTCAGGGCCATAGCAGGAATTTAAACAAAAGGTTCACAAATGACTAAAACCATCACCAAAATGCCAGCAAGCAGACAAACGGCCCGAAATCGAGCAAGATGGACGACAAAGATGACATTAACTGGCCTTGAGTCCCATGTCTGGTCTATTCTTGTCCCAGAGTGTGTGGGGCCTCTGAACCCTGGCTGCTCACTTTAGCGAACGCCAGGACAGGGAGACAGTGCTCTCAGGCACTGGCTTCCAGGGTGAATAGGAAAGTTTACCTTAGCAGTATGAAGCCAAACATCCTAGAATTCACTCTGAAGGGCGATTCTAATGCACCATTATGGGGAGGGGCACTGGACCTAGCCACACCAGCACGTTGCTTTCATTATTAAAGAAATGAACAAAAATACTCATCATCCCCAACGGTGCTTACGCCAGACTTCAAGGCGCATGGAGAATGTACATTTTCAGCCCCTTAAAAAATAGTCAATTCAATGTCACCTAGCCTGTTTGTAAAAGTTTTTAGGAAAACTTTGCTGTCTGGAGCAAGCGAGGGGTAGAGATCGGCTCAGCCATCGCCCCGGGCCTGACGCAGGTGTCCGAGTGCGTGAGACCCTGGTTCCCAGGGCCCCGTCCCGGGGGGCCTCCTCGGCGGAGTGGAAAGCGCCCGGGAGCGGCGGACCCGAGCTCCGAGAGGCCCAAGGACGCCGCAGGAAGGGCAGGGAGCGGTCCGTGCGGCAGGGAACGCCAGCTCGCGGCACCGAGTCCAGGGCCCCCCTGGATTCGGAAGCCTGGCCTCCCCCGCCCGCTGCGAGGCCGGTGTGCGCGCGCGCTGCCCGCCCGGAGGGCGAGGGCCCGGCCGGCCCGGCTCGGGGCTCGGGGCTCGGCGCTGGCGCGCGAGGCCCGGCTGCAGGCGCCCCACGCCCCGGCCGAGGAAGCCGGGGCCACCCGGGCGCGTCCCACTCTTCCGGCCCCAACTTCGCCGCCGGCCGAGCCCGAACTTCCCCAGCCGGCCGCGCGGCTGCAGCGCGGCGCTGGGCTCCTGGAGGCCAGGGACGCGCGCGCCCTCCGGCCGCCGCCGCCTGGCAGGGTCCCGGCCCTGGAGCGGGGACCAGGGCGCCGGCCCCCGGCCCCCGGCCGGGCCTCGGTCCCCCGACGCTGGGGCGCCCGCGGCGCGGCCGGCCTCCTTCCCGCACCCTCCCCTCGGCCGCGGGGGCCTCCGGCTGGCCCTCACCTGGCTCCCGGGCGGGGCGCGAACGCAGCCGGGGGCGCGGAGGGCGGTGGCGGCGGCGGGGTCCCGAGGACAGCGGCCCGCGCGGCTCCCACGCTTCCGCCCGAGTCAGGAGTTGAACATTCCGCCTCTCCTCCGGCGCCAATGAGGAAGACACAGTCACCGCAACAGCACCACCTACCTCCAGCCGCGGAACCGCGGGGCCGCCCTACGCCCGCCCCAGCGCACCCAGGCCGGCCGGGCCGGCCACCTTCCCGGGGACTCTGGGGCAAGAAGGAGGCTTTCGTGGGGCGAAGGGCAGCGTAAGCTCGTGGCAAGTCTTTGGTGCCTTTAGAGCGCTGGGATGGGGAACCCTGCGGACTGAAAGCAGTCTCATCCACAAGCCATGCGCAGATTCCCCAAAGAGACAGGTGACTGAGGCCTGCCCCACAAGGGCTTCCTTGGGCATCTAGTTGGGAAGGGGACAGGCTGCGGGCACCACTCAGGAGAGACCTTCTGGAAAGTGGAGGGTTTAGTCGGCCATCCTGGCTGGAGGCTTGAACACAACAGGAGTCAGATGAAGAAACCAGAGACCATACCAGGTGTGAGCCTAAGATGAAAAAGAAGATTGGGAAGGAGGGAAAACCATGAATGGCTCGGGAAAATGGTTCTGTGGAGCAAAGTGTGGGGTGAGGTCGCAACGTTATAGGCCACATTATTTGGGGTTTGACATTAGACCTTTACTCTCAGGACGTGCGAGCTGTAGAAAGTTGGAATCTAGAGGAGAGGGTTTTTTGGTTGTTTGTGGTGGTGGTTTAGAAAGGGTGACATCATCGGTCAGTGCAAAACTTGGGGGGCAGGACGAGGAGTCAATATGGTCACAGGCCTGTTCTAGGAATCTGGGAAGGAGAGCGGGCAGAATGGGAGTCCAACAGAAAAGATGGGGTTGAAAGACAACTCCCAGGGAGAGGTCACTGAAATTGGTGACCCAGTCGATTGGAAGACAAGAAGAGCCAGAGATGAGGCCAAGGTCAAAACCGGGTAACTGGAAGAATGATGGTGCCATGGACAGAAATAGTGTGCCCGGAACCTGGCTGGCTGCCTGTAGAGTCTGACGTCACGGGAAGAAAATGAGTAAAGCTGCCACTTATAAAACTGGAGTTCAGAAAAGAGGACAGGAGGAAAAAGACACAAAATGTACAGATGGATGAATATAGGTAAAAATAACTTTCTGGTCAGATTCCTCATTGACTTTTCTCCTTATTACAGACTAGGAATTACAGTTTAATCATTTCTATTTTCATAAGCAAAAAAATAGGAATCATGAAAACTGCCATGTTGGAAAAGAATTCTTAATGTAGTATATCGTGAACTACTCCCCCTCCCCCCCAAAAAAAATCTGTGTTGGAAGATATTCAGTCAGAGTGTTCTTTGGAAATGAGGATTTGCGAGACTTAGGCTAATGCACTATGGGCGTCATCGGGAGGGACTGGTCAAGCTTGATGGACTTGGAGAAGGACCCCGTGCTTGGTGGAGTAGAAGTCGGTGAAACAGAATCACTCCCCACGACACAAGAGTGCCACCGGGGCTGCCACTATGAGTTTAAACTCAGGAACAATTGTGAAGAGGGCTTTAAGAACCAGGCAGTGTTTTGTTGTGTTGGCTTGGATGGAGGGTAGCTGTGAGTCAACTCCTTGCACCTACCGACAAGAATGTAGGTAGGTCATCAAATCATTTCAAAGCCATCGAAGTATCAGAGGGAGAACAATAAGCTTTTGAGAACAGACAGAGTGAGCAAGGAATTGCTACCAGGGCTCTCGTCCACACAGTCACTGGTTCGTTCCAAACCAAACATGTTTAAGCACGTCTCTGCACCCAGTGGATGGCTACAGATCATTTTCTGTCATCCATTTTCACAGATGTAATCCGTTTGATCCCTGTGTATTCCATCTGGTGAGATCTGCGTGTACAGTTGTCATTTTTGTTGTTGAAAGGATGTATGTACAAGGGGATAAGCTGTTAGTCGGTCTTGCAACATCCTCTCGAGCAATCTTCCGGGTGTCATTCTTTAGCCAACATGGAGCCTTCTTGATTTCCAACTTCCACATTCCAGCCACCAGTTCTCATCAATGCATCCCGATGGCATGTTTAATGACTTTCAGACTGCAGAGGCAGGCAAAACTCATTGACTTCTTCATCTCTGGCAGCAGTCGTTGGTACACACACTTGGGTCATAGTCTTATCACCTCATCTTCATTGTGGACATATGGAAATTATCCTGTCACTGGCACAGTTGTGTGCTTTTTGACAGTCAATGTGATGCCACCAACTGCCATCGAGTCAATTCCACTCATAGTGACCCCTAACCCTGCCCGTCTCTACAGAGCAACTGGTGGGTTTTATCCACTGACCTTGTGCATAGCAGTCCAACACTTACCCAATAGGGCCACCAGGGTTCCACCATTCATCGTCAGTTTCTCACACCTCGCATAGGAGACCACGTGATTGTCTAAATCAAAAAAGACAATGCCTGTCTGTTCAGCTCAATAAAGCCCAGGACATCCATCTCTATGCATGACATTTAATTTGTTACAGATTCCAATTTTCTGTGCTTTGTGCACACCAAGGTCCCTTGACTAGTGGATGGTTACACCTGCTTCTCTTCATTTTGAGTCGGCAATGGAAGATATTGAAAGCTTTACACCAGAGGTTCTCATCCTGGGGGTCGTGACCCCTTTGAAGGGCAAATGACCCTTTCACATGGGTTGCTAAAGACCATATTTCTGATCATCTTAGGAACCAAGACACTGCTCCACTATCCATCTCCAGGTGGGTTCGCCCACATGCAGAGATGACTGCAACATGAGGAACTGTATTCAAGGGTCATGGCATTAGAAAGGTTCAGAACAACTGCTTGACACCATTTGTATCATGAAGGTCAACTCTACTTTGAGAAGGCAGCTCTTCCCCAGCGGTATCTGAGTGCCTTCCAACCCAGGGGACTTTCCTCTTGGCACAACATCCAGGCTATGTTCCCCTGGTATGCATGAGATTTTCAGCCCCTGACTGTTTTAGATTTAGATCTCTGGGTCCTTCTTCCCGATCTGTCTTCAACTGGAAGCTTCACTAAAATCTGCCCATCCTGGATGACCCTGCTGGTGTTTGAAATACCAGGGGCAGTAAATAAGTAATTTTAAAAAGAAAGAAATACCAGGGGCATAGCTTGCAGAACCACAGCAACATGCAAGCCACTTCAGTATTGGTTTTAACCAATAGTGAGAGCAAAAGAGATGTAGTCAAACCTCTTTATCGAGTTCTCCTAGTCCCTTGTGTACTTTAAGTGTCTCCATGCTACACTTGATATGATCTCAGCAGTGGAGACCTTAGCACCCTCTCACCCGCATGAATGCTCTCCAAGGTAAGCATTCAACCAAAGAGTGCCCTGGCTATGCAAAGTACATGTGTAGCCCTTAAAAAGCCAACCATTCATTCAGCTAATAACTCTTGACCCTCTTTCCATCAAGTTGATTCTAACGCCATAGCCCCAAGACCTCTTAGGTAGAAAATCTTGACCTGTCACTAGCATCATTGGATCCTAAGAGCGCGGACATACATTCTACTAAGACTAGAGGGAGAGGCAACTTAAAAGGAAGAAAGCATCCGGTGCCACCCCTCTCTGACCCTGATCAGAGCTATGATACCACTGGTACCTCCGGGCATTTTCCCTGGCCAGCTCTATTCTCCATCTCTGGGGGAGCAGTCTGCATCTGGAGTCTAACTAAGAATTAGCTAGCACTTACACAGAGGTTGGCATTGTACCTTCTCTTCAATGCTCCATCCCTGGGAAATCAATGTTCATAATCAAGCAGCCTTTAAAATAAGCAGCTTTTTACCTTAAAATCACACATGTAGCCCAGGCCATTGTTTGCAAAAAAAAAAGGTTTTTCCTTTTAAAGGCCTAAGAGATTCACAAGAATATTGAAGGGTATGCAATGGGCCTCAGTTCCCAGGGTGTTGGAAAGGAGTAGCAGAAGGACTAAGAGTGACTTGTACAAAATGTATTCGCCAAGAACTCATGGAGGGCCATGTGCTATGCTGAACATTGTGCTCTTCATAGCTGACAAGACCAGGTCCCTGCTCTTATCCAGTCTACATTCAGGCACCATCAGGGGGAAGGCTACACGGGCTGGAGCTCTAACAGAATCCTTCATAGGCATTTTTTTCTGCAAGATTTTTGTTTGATTTTTTTTTAAATCGAATTGATTAAAAGAAGAATTCTGGATTAAATATCCTTTACTGAAAAATCCTGGTATCTGTTTAGAGGTGATACACCTTCTTATGGTTTCAAATATATGTTGTGTCTGCTGTTGAAATGATTCTGACTCACAGCAACCACAGGCGAGGGAGTAGAACTGCCCCAGAGGGTTCTCTAGATGGTAAGCTGCCACAGGTCTCCGGCTATCTCTGCTTTGGAGTGGCTGTGGGTTCGAACTGCCCATCTTTGGGAGAGCAGTCAAGCATGTAACCACTAGGGTACCAGGGCTCCTCAGTTTATTTCTACTGCATAGTAATGGCTCAAGGATGGGCATTGGCCTCCAAAAGAGAACACTTTCATGTGAAACCCCAAAGCCCTGTGAAGTCCGCAAGGGGAAGATGTCCTGTGTTGAAAGAGATGCTTTTCCAGCGGCACCGCCCCTGGCAGCTTCGCTTCCTGCTGGAGCTTGTTCAACTTCAGGTCTCACTCTTCTCATCACACCTGCCCACCAAGAACACCCCACGCTTCCTCTCTCTTGGATGTGGGAGGAGAGATTTGATTTAAAAGGGTACAGATAAGAGCTGGAAACACAGGGAATCCAGGACAGAAAAACCCCTCAGGACCAATAAAGCGAGTAGTCATACCAGGAGGGGAAGGGGAAGGCTGGGGAGTGGGGGTGGGGAGGGAGAACCAGTCACAATGATCTACCTATAACCCCTCCCAGGGGGATGGACAATAGATAAAGGGGTAAAGGGGGACATCAAACAGTGCAAGACATGAAAAAATGTAGTAATTTATAAATTATCAAGGTTCACGAGGAGGGAGTGGAAAAATGAAAAGCTGCTACTAAGGGCTCAAGCAGAAAGAAAATGTTTTGAAAATGATGATGGCAACAAATGTACAAATGTGCTTAACACGATGGATGGACGGATTGTGATAAGAGTTGTATGAGCCTCCAATGAAAGGATTTTTTTAAAAGGATAAGTTAAATTGGATTGAACTTGACTGATTAATAAAAGGAGCATTACTAAAATCTATATGGAAAAATAATAAAATAAAATCTATACAAAAGCATATATGATATAATTACATAAACTGTAAACCCTTGTGAAAATAGTCATGTTTCTAAAACATTGGCTTTTTGTTGAACAGTACATAGATGCAAACCTGCCCCTCTTAATGGTTATACTCTAGTCACATGACTGAGTAGATCTTTGTAGATACAGTAGTTAGATTTTTATGGTCTCCAGGGCTTCTCAGAGACACACCTTGCTGTTTTTTCTCTGGTTAAAATAAATTCTCAAACTCATGCTTTCAGAGAGTCTAAGGAAGCCAAGGATGGCTTCTTATGTGACAGTGAGCAACATAATCGATGTCTTATATTTGAGAAAGAGGCACGTGATAGGAGAACTCACTTATTTGATGACAGTAGGAAAAGCAATTGCTATGTTTCATAAGGTGGTTTCATTACTAGTTTCACTTAATTTATATAAATCATCAACTATGACCATCTGTTATATTAGATTTCTAGGTAGTATAGATTTTTCCTGGTTCCTCTTCATTATGCACATGATTACATGATACCAGTACTCTTCATCTCTCTTCATTGGGCTGTCGTTGGTGCTATTGGGTTGGGTCAGACTCACAGAAACCCTATGCACAGAATTACAGAGAACCATCCTCACAAATGATGGCAATGCGTGAGCCCTTTGTTCCAGCCACTGTGTCAATTCATCTTGGCAAGGCCCTTCCTCTTTTTTGCTGCACACCTACCTTACCAAGCATGCTGTCCTTTTTCAGGGACTGGTCTCTCTTGATAACAGGCCCACAATCAATGAGACAAAATATCGTAATTCTCTATTTTAAGGTGCATTTGGCTATTCCTCATCCAAGACAGGTCTGTTTGTTCTCTTATCAGTCGAAGGTACTTTTGGTATTCTCCACCAGCACCATGGTTCAAATACAAATATGCTTCTTCAGTCTTTATTCAATGTCCAATTTTCACATGTGTATAAGACAATTGCCTATTTTCAATCATGGCTTAGGTCAGATGTACCTTGTTCCTCAAAGTGACATCATCACCCTTTAAAGTGTTAAAGCTGTCTACTACAGCAGATTCACCCAGTACTATGCATCATTCGATTTCCTAACTGCTGCTTCCATGAGGATTGATTGTGGATCCAAGCAAGATGAAATCCTTGACAACTTCAATCTTTTCTCCTTTTATCACAATGTTACCTGCTGGTCTAGCTATGAAGATATTCATTTTCTTTATATTGAGTTTTGTTTGTCCATACTGGACTGTAATCCTTGATCTTCATCAGCATCAGCATGTGGTCCAAGCCCAGCTCACTTTCAGCAAGCAATGATCTCACTGTCAATACATTCTTTTTTCTTCTGCATCCAATGGTTTTCACTGATTTAGCTGGTTCTTTGTGTTTTCTTCATTTTGCTTGTTTATCCCAAAGTCCACAACTAAGTAATAAAATTTTTCTGGTCTTTCTAGATGCTAGAACCTAGAGGAAGAATAAGAGAGCAAAGAAATGACTCCTTTCTCCAACTCTTAAAAGTCCATTTGTGAGATTCTTATAATGGGAGAATCCCTCTCGTTTGAAAGTCACCTTTGCATCCTTGAGAGGGGATAATAGTGCTTTTGTCTTACTCTGACAAGTTGAAAGTTCCTCAAGGGATACATTTACAAGTTCAACTTGACTTCTCGGTGGTGTGTATGTGTGTGTGTGTGTGAGAGAGAGAGAGAGAGAGAGAGAGAGAGAGAGAGAGAGAGAATGCAGGCACGTACAAGTGAACTTTGGCTACCATTGACTAGTTTCTAACCTTTTAAGGTCTATTTGCATGAAACGTCAGTCCACATTTTTGTAACACCTTCCAATTTAATAGCTTCTGCAAATTTCATTAACATGCTATTTACTCCTTCTTCCAGATCATTAATAGATGCTATTTCTTAGTATTAAATTTTGCAGTCGAATAGATTTAGTTTGCTGTTGTAATTTCAATGCATGTTTTCTAACGATACAATGCAGTTAAGAATGGTCTTAACACAGGCTTAGATCCATACCCAGTTTATACTTATTTTCCTATTATGCTATCCATTTGTGTTCTTTAATCAACTCTGTGGTGAACTCTGCCAAAGCAATACTCTATTGATTTTCTCTTACCTCTTTTCCGATACAGTCATCAGCTGAGCCTTAAACGCATAGCAATAGCAAAGTTAGTACTATTGTTATGCTCAAATCACAGCTGTTTCTAAAAGGAAATTAAGCAGTTTTTTTTCTCAGTGGCTATTCCCTCGCTGATTTAAGAAATGATTTTATCGTACCCAATGTGAGCGGCGGGGGGAGGGGGGAGTGTCATAGATTGGAGATCCACAGCCCATCTGTAGACAATTGGTCATCCCCTCATAGAAAGGTCACAAGAACAAGATGAGCCAGGCAGGGTGCAGTAGAGCATAACTCAATAAAAAAAAATGAAAATCTTCACAGCTAGACCAGCAAGTGACATCATGATAAAAGAAGAAAAGATTGACGTTGTTAAAGATCTCATGAAACATGCAACTTCCTCGGGTTCTTTCATTCTTCTTTCACCCCACTATCATGACCTCAATTCTACCTTACAAATCGGATTAGACCAGAACTTGTACACGGCTACAGATAAGAGTCTGAAACACAGGGAATTCAGGATAGAGAAACCCCTCAGGGTCAACAATGAGAATAGAGGCATGAGGAGGATAAGGGGGCACATGGGAGAAGAATGGGGGAATCAATCAAAAGGATCAACAAATAACCCCCTCCCAGGGTAATGAACTCTAGAAAAGTGGGTGAAATGATGACAGAGGACAATGTAAAATATAAAAATAACAACCTGTAACTTATTAAGGGTTCATGATGGAGGGGGGTATGGGGGAAAATGAGTTGATATCAAGGGCACAAGTAAAAAGTGATAAGAGATGTAAGAGCCCCCAATAAAAGTATTTAAAAAAAACGATTTTATAAGCATAATATTTGTTTATTCAATACTACTGAGTACGAATTTTCTAAAAAGAAATAGATCACACACAACACACACACACACACACACACACACACACACACACCACTACGGGGCTTCAGAAAGCTTGAGGAAAGTCGAGATGAGTCTGTCTGATCTGGTATAGCAAACCCTATACAGACTTGCTGTGGGTAGGAATCGACTCACTGGTATGGAGTTGGGTTCCGTTTTGATATAGAAAACATACTTGCCCCACACAAACATACTTTTTGCCTCAGTTATTTAAAGGCTCTGTCAAAATTCCCCTCATCTCCAGATGCCAGGAAAAAAAATAAAACAATTGAAATGACTGGGTTATGTTTGAGTTTTTCACTTAGTTAATGGAGGAGGAGATTTGTAATTTTTTTTTGGTGTGTGGTAGACATTCTAAAATAAATGCAAACCACATTTGGCAAAAGCAAACTGAAATATTTCAATTAAGAAATCAAAATTGAGCCTCACTCAGACAGCTTTCCTCTATCTAGGCAATCAGTCTTTCTGAATCATTTTGCCATGTAGAATAGTTACATAAACCCCTCAAACAGGTTTTAATGTATCTGATTGCACAACTTGCTATCCATCACCAAGATCCTCAGCCTTTAGGGGAAGTCACCTTAGACATATCTGTGAAGGTGCAGATACTTTCTGGTCCTGACTAATCTGCATGCAATATGCTTTAATATTGACACCCTGTTACTGAATGGTGTTCAGAGGTTTTCTTGAAATCCCAAGCCTGATTTTAGATTCTTGGCAGCCCTTTTTCTAAACATGTATGCAGAAGGGGGTAGAATCCAACCTCTCTTAGACAAATTAGAACCCAGTTGAATAGTTACACAGAGCCAAGTTGAATAGCTGCACTGCATGAAAACTTGATAGATACCTCAAGACAAATGTTAATGAAGGTTTTTTAGAGTCAAAAGATCTAAGATTAACCCTCTTTAACAATACAACACAGGGTCTAAGAACATGGGCTTTGTACTTACATAAGTGAGTTCTACTGCTAATAGGTTTAGTGACTTTGGGCATGTTACTCCCGTCTCTGGGTCTCGGTTTCTTTATCTGTACAATGGACTATGTAAGATGGTTTTTACTAAAATAAAGTATAATGTATACAGAACATTTACAGTTTCTGGCATGGAGTAACTGTTAAGTAATACTAGCATTTATTAGTCTTGTTAAAGTCATTTTCATATAGTATGTATTTGATTTTAATATTATTCAGTGGCCTACCTGACATCTGGGGTTAGCTTATCTTTCTTTTTAATTTTCTCTTACGGTGGTAGTTTTTTTCTCCAGTTGTTTCTGGTGATCATTTAATGATGCAGATGCTGCTGCATGCTCTTGGCTCTAGAAGTCATCAAAAACAACTTGGTTGGCACTTCTACTTCCACAAGTGCTTCCCCAGGCTGAATGTGTCCCTGTGGGAAGCAGAACTGGCAAAGGCTGTCCAGTTGTACTTTCTTCTCCATTTTTTTCCTCACCACTCTCCGAAATGAAAGGGACAGAAGAGAGGTTTACTTTGTCTAATAGGAATGATAAGGCCATGCTTAGTTTCAATGAGATTATTTCTCCTGTATCTTATTATAACAGTTTTTTGTTTGCCATTCACTATGCTAGTAGGTATCTGATGCAGGCAGGGTTCTGTAGAGAAACAAAACAGTGGATTCGTTAGAGAAACAAAATTAAATAGATAGGAAAATTCATGTCAAGAAAATGACTCTGCTTCCATCCCCCTCCCGCCTCTCCCCACTATCATGACCCCAATTCTACCTTACAAAGCTGGCTAGCCCAGAGGATGTACACGTGTACAGATAGAAACTGGAAACACAGGGGAATCCAGGACAGATGATATTTTCATCTGTGGTGAGAATGGCAATACTGGGAGGGTGAAGGGGTCTGTGTGGAGTACAAAGGGGAAGCCAATTATAAGGATCTACATAAACCTCCTCCCTGGAGGATGGACAACAGAAAAGTGGGTGAAGGGAGATGTTGGTCAGTATAAGATAAAATAACAATAATTATGAATTATCAAGGGTTCCTGAGGGAGGGGGCGGAGAAGGGGAAGAAATGAGGAGCTGATACCAAAGACTCAAGTAGAAAGCAAATGTTTTGAGAACGATGATAGCAAAAAAAAAAAATCTACAAATGTGCTCGACACAATGGATGGATGGATGGATGGCTTGTGATAAGAGTTACATGAACCCTCGATTAAATGATTTTAAAAGAAAAAAAATGACTCATGCAGTTCTAGGAATGGGAAAGCCCACAATCAGTCTAGCACAGTGGTTCTCAACCTTCCTGATGCCATGATCCTTTCATGCAGTTCCTCATGTTGTGGTGATCCCCCCAACCATAAAATTATTTTTGTTGCAACTTCATAATGGTCATGTTGCGACTGTGATGAATCAGGTGACCCTATGTGGAAGGGTGCTTTGACCCCCAAAGGGGTCTCAACCTACAAGTTGAGAACTGTTGGCTAGAAGGTTTCAAGACTGTGGGTCAGGTGTGGAGCTGGAGGCTTCTCTTGATTAACACAGCTTTGGGAAGCCGATGAGTCCCAGTTCAGCAGAACCTCCACATGCTGTTCAAGACTGGCAGGCTAGAGGGGAGGCCCGATGGCAGGCCACTCATGGCTGTGTTTTACATACCGGTCATCACTTTCTGCTAATTTTGAAGTTGCTGATGCATATATAAAATGCTAAACACGCACATATATGTACATACACATACTCATATGGATATAGGTGTGTGTAGTTGTGTGAATTTACAGACATCTACAAGTATACCACATGAAATAACATACACCTTTACCTTCAAAGAGGAAAAGAGAAAACTTTAAGAGAAAATATCACAAATCTCATACCTCACCTCACTTAACATGGTTCCCGGCTAAACTAATCTCTTGTTTTGGTTCCTGAATTCTTTTCTGTCATTTTTATTTTGTGGCATTAAACCCCTGCTCCCTCATCCTACATCCCTTTGGGGACAAAAAGAGGAACCAGCAATGGAATCTTGTATCCACAACCTGTGTTTGGATTCAACTACTCACAGACCTGGGTGGAAATCCCAGCTCTGTCAGAATCTAAGCATGTGACTGTACAGAAGATATTTTGTTTCTCTCACTGTTTCTTTACCAGTGAAAGAGCCCAGTTTTGGATCTCTTAGGTATTTAATAGAAAATACCGTGTGTGTGTGTGTGTGTGTGTGTGTGTGTGATTGCTCTGTAAGTGATAGCTGAGCTGACAGGTGAAAAGCACTGATTACTGAATATGTTCTAGAAAATTCTTTCCAAGTCAACATTCGGCAAACACCTTCATATTTAAAACTCTCAGCGACCTTGCTTTTTTCTTTTAATTTTAATTTCTTTTAATTTTAAATACAAACATCTTCTCTTGATGCTTGTAAAAAAGAATCTCCACATCCTCTCTCACGGAACATTTATGTGGTGGCTCCAAAGATTTCCCCCACCCTGCCCCCGCCACCCCTTAGTGCATACAGAATTCTGCACATAAAGCCTATCAAACAACTGAGCCTTTGAGTTATTCCCATGATCCCTCCACCCTGAAACTGTTTCAATGTTGACTTTATGTTCCGCTTTTCCTGGTGCAGTTATTGAAAAATGAATTCTTAATTAAAATGGGCCAGCATCACCTGGCTCACGGAGAGTGCCACAAGCAATAACCCCTAATTTAATGTACACTTCAGCTCCAATTTAATCTCCGAAACCATCAATATAAATGGTTTTCATAAAGGCTGGGGACTGCTAATGAAGTGTTGCTTTCTCAGAAGCATCCTGACAATAAGGCACCACTGTTTCCAGGCAACCTGGCCCCATGGACTGTACTCATCAAATAGAATTTTGGTTTGACCTCTGGATACATGGCTGTGTTATCCTTGGGCTTCAGTTCCAGTTTCCCTTAGACATGTCCCATCTACAATTGCCTGTGGGTGAGAAGCCTGGGTCTTTCATGCTGGGATACCTCCACCTCTCTCCTCTTTCAGGGGAAATGTTCTCAATTTGACCAGAAACCCCTTCAAAGGGTGTCTGGGTGGCTCCAGGGGCTAGGTGCTCTCCCACTAGTTGAAAGGTTGGTGGTTCAAGCCCACCTGTACAGACCTCTGCAGACAGGTCTGGCGATCTGCTTCTGCAAGGCTGCAGCCTTGATGAGCACCAGGAGCAGTTGTGCGCCGTTCCACAGTAACACACATGGAGTTGCCGGCATGAGAGACAACATATCAGAGTATGCTATCTGCTTCAAGGATTGTAGCAACAGCTGTAGAAAATGGGTGTGACCAAAGGATAAGCATCAGACAAAGTCGTAGACCCATCCCCCAAGCCCATCCCATCTAACTCTATTTCTGTGATTTGGATATTGCTTTCCTTCCCCATGCTTTCATGATTGGCTTTTCGAAGACTTCTTCCAAGAGTCCTTGGCCATTCTGAAGGATCCTTTTACTGTGCCCCTCATTAAAAGAGAGGAAAAAGCAAAGACCTTCGTATTTCTCAAGCTCCAAGTACTCCTTATCCTGGACACTGTGTGGACTCTTTTCATTCTCCAGGACTGCCGGATGGAATAGGCACTGAACGACTCCCATCTGCTTCCAAAAGGTCACATTCCTGAAAACGAAGCGATGCCGTGCTCAGAGGCAACACCTGGGACTCCAGGTGTCAGAACTGACTTGATGTCAACTGGTTTGGGCTAGTCAATCCTGATGGTGTCGTGACTTGCCCACTGGGTTGTGAACTGCAAGGGCAACAGTTCAACTCCACCAGCCAGTCCTCAGGAGAATGATGAGGCTTCCTGCTCCCATGAAGAGCTCTAGCCATGAAGGGAAACAAGTGGCCATCTAGCTTAGAAGCAACCATGCGCACATGGAAGAAACACACCAGCAGCCTTTGTGATCACGAGGTGTCGAATGGGTCAGGTATCAGGCATCGAAGAACTAAACATTATATCATTGTAAATGAGGGAGAGTACAGATTGGGAACACAAAGCCCATCTGTAGGTACCGCAACATCCCCTTACAGAAGGGTCTTGGGGAGGAGATGAGTCAGTCAGGGGGCAGTGCAGCAATGATAAAACATACAACTTTCCTCTAGTTCTTCAATGCTTCCTCCCCTCCTCTCCACTATCATGATCCCAATTCTACCTTACAAATCTGGTTAGATCAGAGGATGTACACAGGTACAGAGAGGAGCTGTAAACATGGGGAATCCATAAAAGATGATCCCTTCAGGGCCAGTGGTGAGCGTGGTGATATGGCAGCGTGGAGGGAAGAAGGAGTAGAAAGGGGGAACCAATTGCAGGGATCTACATATAACCTCCTCCTTGGGGTAAAGACAGTGGGGAAGGGGGGGAAGAGAGACATCGGATAGTGTAGAGTATGACAAAATAATAACAGTTTATACATTTTCAAGCATTCATGAGGAAGGGAGCAATGGAGAGGGAGGGGAAAATGAGGAGCTCATACCAAGGGCTTAAGTAGAAAGCAAATGTTTTGAGAAGATGATGGCAACGAATGTACAATTGTAGTTGGCATACAATGGATGGATGGATGGATGGATTGTGATAAGGGTTGTATGAGCCCCCAATAAATGGATTTTTTAAATAAAATAAAAAGAGCTCTAGCCAAAGGCAAGAGTCCCAAAGAGCCTTGCTGGCTGGCAGAGACAGGCCATTGCAATCTTGATGATGTGGGATTTAATGGATGCTTGGCCTGTTGACCGCTCTGTGGACATGGTCTACATTTGTATGGGGTGCAAGTATCTCTTAGTTGTTGCGTGACAGAAATTGCTTCCCTGGCTTTTTGTAGGTCGAGGGGATCTTCTCCCTCTTACACACTATTTGTATTTTTGCCTTGATACTAATATGATCTTACCCTCACCACCTTTTTTTTTTATTGTCTTCTGTGGGTTTTCCCAGCTGTGAAGCACAGAAGGAAGGGTGTAGAATGACAACAGCTGATACAAGGTGTTCCCGAGACTGCAGGGGTGGAGGTGGGTGACAGAGAGGGAGTGACTAATGAAGGCAGGAAGGCAAATGGAGCACTAGGACTGATGGTGATTGCACTGCTCTGTTTACAGGTGAGTTAGCCATGAGGGTGGGGATGGGAGAAGGCAGAATGCTGTAAGACACATGTGGTAATAGTTGTACAATCCCTTGCTGCGATTGAACAATTGAATTAGTCCATTGTGTGATATGTAAATTACGTGCCAACAGAACGGTTGGGCCAAAAAGGGCAGATTATACACATTCACATTCACACCTCCACATGCACAGGGGGAAGACAGAAGCTGTAGGAGGAGGGTCTACAAGCCCAGAAACCAAGAAATGCCTAAGTCTACTAACAAGGAGAAGTTGACATGGCTAGACTCTGATTTGCACTTTCAGCCTCCAGATCTTTGAAAAACAAACGCATGTTTTCTCTAAGCCAAAAAAAAAAAAAAAAAAAAGTTACCATCTTGGGAATGCACAAGGGTAGTTCTACCCCATTCTGTAGATTAGCTAAGGAGACAGAATGGATCCAATCACAGTAAGCTTCGGTATGGTCTCAGTGAGGTTATGAATCTTCCCTTGCAGATGTGAGTTTGACCCTGAAGTTTAAGGAGGTGAAACGTCAGTCACAGCTGAGGACTAGTGCCTACAGTGGAGCAGCTTGTGACACCCCCAAAGAGACCTCATTGAGGGAATCAGGCTTCTCCTGTGAGGCTACTCACTAATGTCACATAGGTGAAGCACACACCTGGTTGATGCAAACCAAGATCGGTCTGACTTCAAAACCTACACAACCTCCCTACTGTTGCATGTTCCTCCCCCAGGAGTTGCTGGATTCACCGTGGAGAAGTGCTATAGACATCTGGCAGCATCCGTGCCCTCCAACTTTCCCCACACAAGGAGCAGCCAACTTTCTCGCATTGTACCATCTTCTTTCAAAGCTGCTTCATCTGGGCCTGTGTAGAGCCTGTTCTTTCCCACAAAGCTGCTGGATCTCCTCCACTCAGAGCCCTGCTTGCTGGGAAGACTGAACCATCAGCGTGGATCCCCTGTGCACACAAGGCTAGAACTCCGGCTCCAAGGCATAAATGGCCAAACTCCCTCCATTCCTGCAAGATCCATGATGTCATTTATCACCCTGAGCTCGAGTGGATAGAGACTTGAAAACGGCCTCCTGGGCCAACTTAAGGGCTGCAAAAACTTGTTCTGACAGGTCAACTTTTATTCCATTTTTCCTCTGTGGGTCCTCTTAGTGTATAAGTCCACTGTCTTAGATGGGAAAGGTCTGGGGCCTCTCAACAAGCATTGGGAGGGGAAGACTATTAGAGAATTGGATAGCCCTCATATACCCCAGTATCGCTCCTCCCCAAGACTAGAGGCTGCCCCCATGACAGTGGCTGCAGGCTCTAAGTGACTGGTGCTCTCCTCCTGATTTCATTTGCTGCCGAGTCCACTCTGGGTCCTGGGGACAGCAGCTGCATCCCTGGGCTCCAGGGGGGTGTTAGTGGCTGGGCTTTTCAGAGGTCAATCACCAGGCTCATTTTCAGAGGTGACCCTGGGGGGATTCTGACTTCTAACCTCTCAGTTAGTAGCTGGGCACACTAACTGTATCACTCAGAGAGTATCCCTCACACACACACACACACACACACACACACACACAAATTTATAGCTGTGTTTTCCTGAAGTCTCTCCAAAGTTGAATTTACCTGGGAACACAAACCATCCATGACTCCCTCCAGCAGCTTTCTCAACTTTCCCCAGCATCCTGACCAACATGTGCAAAGAAGCCTGTGTCAGCCAGTTTCCCCAGGACTCTCTTAGAATCCTTCATGTTTCCTCTCATCCTGTAACATGAGACTTCAGCCTGGCACATACACGCTGATGGTTCAGTCTTCCCAGCAAGCAGGGCTCTGAGTGGAGGAGATCCAGCAGCTTTGTGGGAAAGAACAGGCTCTGCACAGGCCCAGATGAAGCAGCTTTGAAAGAAGATGGTACAATGCGAGAATGTTGGCTGCTCTTTGTGTGGGGAGAGTTTGAGGGTGCTGATGCTGCCAGATGCTGGGGCAGCAGGGACAGGCCAAGATCTTGGAGCTATGGTGGCCTGGTGGGCAGACATGACTTGACAGAGGGTACAATGGCCAATGGAGCTTTCTTTGCTCTGTGTTGGACTCTCCCCCACCTACTGAGCTTTGGGCCCCCTAGCCCCAGATTTCTCCAACTGCTATGCTGTGTCCTGGGAGTCCCACTTTCCAGCGAGATTGCCCAAGAACTATTTCAACTGTGGCCTAGTGTGGGCAAAATAGGTAGGCTTGTTATGCCAACATGGCGGAAGAAGATAGGTAGGTCTGTTGTGACAACATGACCAATGAAAACCGGAGATCAATTGAACTGTGAAGATAGAAATGGCTTGGCGAGCCCTGCCCTTGCTCTCTTGCTCTTGGATCTTCAGACCAGCCAGCTGCCTTGTATGTCCTGTGCCTTCATCTCAAAGCTACCCTACCCGTGGGACACCTAATCTGTGGGCTGTGTTGCTATGAGTTGAGGTTCCTTCAAGCCCTGCTTTGTCACGCTCCTGGAATATACATCTCTTGAGCTGGGGACTGGTGGACTCTGTCACCTGGCTGACTGTTGGTGACCTGCTTTGCTGTTTGCTGCTTATGTTCGGATAACCTGAATTGCTCTACAGAGGACTACTCGGCGACCCTCAAGACTCAAAGAACTGCCAGTCTACTAGCTGTCTCATGCAAGCCATTCGTACTGCTTTATAGATTAGTTAGCTGCTTATTTCTTATGTTAGATAGCTTTCTATCTATATAAATATATAGAGAGAATTATTAATGCCCTGGTTTTGTTTCTCTAAAGAACCCTAACATCAAGGGACTCATCATTGATTATTTATTATTTTTTTTGTGGGCATCACTGCCTCTGGTGGTCGTGGGCGCTACCCAGTGCCGCTCCTGAGACCCACCGCTGGATTTGAACCGCCAAGCCCGCGGGCTGCAGTTCCGCATTCAACCACTTACGCCACCGGGGCTCAGCCCCACTGATTAGTATTTAATGTCATTCTATTTATTTTGTTATTGTTGCTGAGAACATACCCAGAAACATAGATACCAGTTATGCTAGTCTGGGTAGACTAGAAAAACAAATCCACAGAAACTTATATGTGTATAAGAGAGAGCTTTATATAAAGGGTAATTGTACATTAATTAATAAAGCATCGCAACCCATCCAGTCCAAGACCATAAGTATGATACTAGCCCATATATCTGATACCAATCTAGAAAGTTCTCTTCAGATTCACAAAACACATGCAATGAAGCTGAATGCAGGAAGATCACAGGCCAGTGGGTGTGAAGTCCAGTCTTGTGGATCCAGTGATGTTATAAACAAGTGCTGGCAGGGGTCTCCACATGGCTTCTCCGGTTTCCGGGGCACAGGGTCTATCAGCATAGTGCTGTGTGTCTTGTCAGGAGAGCGTCATCTCGGGGAGTGAGCAGAGAGAGAGAAAGGAGTTTCCTACCTCCAAAGGGGAAAATCCAGGAAATCCCAGAATCCTCAGAAGACAGCCAAATCCACGCAGAGGTCTCCTTGGCTATGATCTGATTGACAGACTAGACTCTGCCCCTTCACTCTTAAACCTCTCAAGTCCCAAATTGACCTGAGGTTACGTAACTACCACACCAGTTCACCTAGAGTATAACAGAGGACACACTGGTTGCTCCTGCCCCATCCTCACAAAGCTTGCTACATCTTGGCCCATTATTATTGTCATTGTGTCAGTCCTTCTCATTGAAAGCCTACCTGCCCCCCTCCCCAAGTCCCTCCACTGTCCCAAGCACGGTGCCTTTTTCCAGGGTCTGGCCTCTCCTGATACTATGTCCAAAGTACACAAGACAAGGTTGCGCCATCCCTGCCTCTCAGCAGTAATCTGGCTGTACTTCTTCTGAGGCATATCCGTTTGTTCTTTTGGCAGTCCGTGGCACTGTCAGTATTCTTCACCCGCACCACAGTCCTAATGCATCTACCATGTGTTTGTCGTACTGTGGTAGCCTGTGTGTTGCTTGACGGTGGAAGCTATGTTACTGGTACTTCACATGCCTGCAGGACCACCCAAAGTGAACAGCCATCACCAGAGCTTCCAGACCATACAGAGAGACCATACAGAAGGATAAGGCCATCCACTTCGGAAGGATTCGCCCCTGCACCCTCTGTGCAGCCTGGAAACATTGTCAGAGGTAGCGCCAGAAGATGCACCCCCTTAGGTCCAAAGGCACTCAAAATGTGACTATTCGCCACTTAACTGTGCAATTTTCTACAGACTTGTTTAGGAAAAACATTCTCTCTTCTACTTTCACGTCTTCCAGGAAACCTCATTATCCTTCCTGTGACCCTGTGGGCATCTCATTTTCTTTTGGCTTGTCTGCATGCTGTTAACAATTAACAGTACCTCCTGCCTCAGGAAGGGTTATGTGCCCACCATATACTTTTAGACTGCGAATTCTTTTACCTCTCCATCACTACCTTGAATGAAGGGAGTCAAACACATTTCCAGAGGGGAAGACTTCGTTGAAATCTCTTATCTGTATCAAGGACAGCAAGAGTTAGTCTTATTTGGAAGACCAACAAAGAATATACACGAAAGAAAGACACTGATTTTTATGGTGCTAAGCCTAAATTGAAAAAGGTCTTAAAAGATGTATTATTCTCCAGAGAAGTGTGGGCAGCAAACTATCTGTCCTAACCAGCACCTACTGTCTTGCCAGGCCCCAGCATCATCCAGCCAATTTGGACTCAGAGCAGGCCCCCTGGCGGGGCTCTAATACACTGACTCTCCAGGCACAGCCAGTCTCATCTTCAGCCTCAGAGATGGACCGTGGGTTTGAACCGCAGCTCAGCGCCTGAGCCACAGCGCCACCAGAATGTTTCAACGTCAAGTAGGAATGGACAAGGACCTACAGCAAGGATGGCCAAAGAGTGAGCAATCGATGCCTATGCTCATTGTTTCAAATTATCCAGAAAAAAAAAATATATATGGGAAAATATTATATCTATGACTGATGTCCATGAGATGATGAAATCATGAACAATGACTACAAGCAAATGCATTGAATAACTTTCCCTGTATTCGCCCCACCCCCACCCCTCACTCCATGGTCTAATAAAGCCCAGGCATTGTACTTGATTCTGGGTGGGATGCTTGAAATGGAATAAAACTTGTTCCGGCTCCTGAAGACCTTGAAGTGCGATGCCACTGAACACGGAGAGGCATCTGCTGGCTTGGGCTTGAAAGGCATTCCTACAAGACCTCTCCGATAGATGACCAAACACGGGGTTTGTTTCTTGGCGTTGATCTGAACATCTCCCGGCTTGTTCTCTTGCTTTGCAATTAGGTCAGATTTTGGAGAAACAGCTTGTGGGCTTGGGAGAACCATGTCGTCTGGATCACATTCTGCAGAAGGCAGACTTGTTACAAAACAGAAGCATGTCTGGAATGTAAAGGATTTTGGAAATTTCTTCAAATATTTACTAAGTGCTTAAATCCATCTCCATTCATAAATGGCATGAGGTTTTGCGTCAGGCCGTTTAAAATATGAGTGTGTGGCAGCCTTAGTCACAGAGCCAGAAAGAAGAAACAACCAGAATGTCCATCCACGCACTGCCCATTCATCGTGACCCTATAGGACAGAAACTGCCCCTGTGAGTTTCTGAGACTGGAATTCTTTATAGAAGGAGAAAACCTCATCTCTCTCCCAAGGAGAAGCTGGTGGCTTTGAACAGGTGACCTTGTGGATTGCAACTCAACACATAGCCACCAAGCCACCAGGGCTCTTTATCCACCCATGTATGAGTGGAGAAACAGAGCGTTGCACGTCCATGCTGCATCATGGATGAACTTTGAAAACCTGACACCGAGGGAAAGATGCCAGGCACTACGGCCCCAGCTGCTTGATTTCAGTTATATGAAGTCTATCCCAGGGGAGCCTACTGAGTCAGAAAGCAGAACAGCACTACCATTTCTTGTCAACAATTATATTTAATGAACATACTAGGTGGTATTTACAGAAGATATACATACATAATTCATAGACATTAAATGTAGCCTTATGACAAAAACAGGAAAAAAATGTACTCCAAAATTACAAACTAAATAAATAAAAAGCAATTATTTGGCACAATACCTATTATATAGCAAATAAATAATTCTTTAACCATTGGTTGAATGAACTATTTACAGTCTAGTTGAAAGTGCAAAACAATTGCTGAAAATTAAGATCTTTGTAATAGTCCAGAAAATATTTTTTTCTCATCAGTAACAATAATTTGTAGCCAATATTAAAGATTTTTAATGCCTAGGAAAATATTCTAATGGGGGGGGGTTGTGTATATTGTGCTCTTTTGAAAGGCGATTTCCACCCCCCCTACCCATCTTAATCCTGGCAATTTTAAGAAGCTTAGAGTTTCTGATTAGAATTCTAATGTATGTAATCCTGATTTTTAAATTTTATTTTAAAAAGTTACATTGTAAACATAAATATTACTCTATCATTCAGAAAGTACAGACCGGTCCTGCCTACATTACATAAATAGATATCATATGGCATAAGTCATGTGATCAGATTCTATTTCTTTCGAGGTAAGACTATGAAGATGGAACAGGGTGATCTATAATTTGGATGCATACTCATTCCTCAATAGCATTCCTTTTAAAAACCCCACGCTCCATGTCTTCAATGTAAATGATGAAGCTTTATCACCAGGGTTGCGTCCAAAGCCCCCCCTTGGTAGCACATCTTATCCTGAAACACTCGGGGGAAAATAAAATGGCAAGGGTTGACTTGTCTCTTGACGATGGTCTTCCCACCAGGCCCTTCCCGAGGGAGGGCCTCATGTCTTATACTCCAGCCAAGAAGATGGCACAACTCGGAGTGGCAGACAGCGTCCACACCCTGGGGAGTCCTACACTCGAGTGTGCCAGCCGCGTGCAAGCCCGGGGATGCCTTCTCTCCGTGTGGCCGGGGAGCGAGCGCAGCCCTGAGAGGCCTCAGGATGTTTCTGCTTGTTGCGTCCAAGTCTCTCTCGAGGCGCTGCCGTCCGTCCACAGAGGCGTAAAATGGCATTTTGAACACAGATTGTAGACTGGAGACGAGCCGTTGTTCTGGGCACTTTAAATGTCTATGGCCGCCGAGGCTCTAATCTGTGTGACATCTGCGATAACGTTCTCTGGTTGTCAATCACATTTAATTGCCGTACGTAACTCCGGACATCCTGATGGTTCTTATTACCCTGCGCTGCATCGGGATCTGTTGGAAGCGGAAAAGGGCAGAATTGGCATTGCAGACTACGTGCGCTTAAACGACAGCTTTATTCCAACTATTTATTACGTTTCTCACAGACTCCTGGGCTCCACTGAGACTTTTCCACACACTGCCTTTATTGATGTGTTTCCCTCTGGCTTCTTGCATTGCTCCCCCCCCCCCACCCCTCATTTTCTGTGCCTCCCCAGAATCACCTATTCTGATGATTTTCCTCAGCACTGCTTGATGATAAGAAGATGCCATGAAAAATAAATTTTTTTTAAATGCATCAGCCGGATTAAAATTGTTTCTCATTTGACCAACCGCCCCTCTCGGTCCCACAAAGCCTGTCCCCTCCCTGATCCGGAAGAGGATGGATGGCAGCAGGCGGGGTTTTTACCCACCGCAGACAAAGGCGCCTACCCCCTCGACCCAATTGAAGCACGTGAGTGGCACTCGGAAGCCCCTCTTTATTTGCATACCAGCTGTAGTAAGTCTTGTTGCCTTCCACATCCATTTGTCCTTTCTAGCGTGGCCTGACCTGGTTCATGCACCCAAAGGGACCTCTGCCCATAAAGAAAATCAGTGTTCACACTCAAGACACAAAACCCTAACGGGGCTGGAATGTTGACTGTGTTCTGCAATGACGCTCCACCTTCAACCCTCGGGGGCTGCTTGTTCTGCAAACCTAATGGTCACTCTGTTTCCACCTCATCCCAAGGGAGCCAGAGAAGCACTTATTGTGCCAACCAATCACCCCCACCCCAGGTCAGGTCAATCCTGGGTCTGGGGGACCTCCCTCGCATCGGTGAGGGACCAAACCGTTGTCACCCAGAGGGGTTTCACTGGTTGATTTGGGGCAGGCCATCTCCAGGCCATTCTCGAAGTCTGGAGGCTCCAGTGAAATCTGTTCAACATCATAGAAAGATGCCCTGCCCTGGCAGCAGATGGGCGCTGGCTGCCTAAGAAGTGCATTGGCTGGAATCCAACAGGGAGGTGAGGAATTCTACTGAACCAGCCAGTCAATACCTGGGAAACTGCAGGAGAGGGCAGCTAATTTCCCTGTAACCAGGGTTGCAAGAACAGATCAAGTACCGACAGCCCCGCACAGGGGATAGACGTGCATGAGACCGGCCAAGAGGGGCAGCGGTGAACTGGAAACACAGGCTCCTTCAGAAGCGACTACTCAGGTTCTGCTTGTTGCAGCTACCCAGGAAGCTGTGCCTGGAGCTGCTAGATGGTCCTGTTTTTCTAGAAAAAAAATGGAAACCTGGATTTCTTTCCCATGGATTCTCCCCAACTTTAAAATGGTGACGGCCTTTCAAACTCAAATGGAGAAGGGGGCGGTGAGGAGGGGACTTTTATGGCATACACACCCACACACCATTGCTGTGAAGTCTATCTATCCAACCCTGTAAAAGCCACCATGGAGCTGTGGGTCCCCTCAGAGCCAGGCAGGACAGTGTGGGACATCTGCTCTGGGACCGTGGGAGTGGCCTGGATGCTAGTCCCAAGCTTTGTCTGCGTGGTACTTGCTCTCTGCGGGCCCCACCTCTCTCCCCCAGACGGCCCGCCCGCCATCTGCACAGGGGTGAAGGGGAGGGTTGCAGGTCGGAACGCAGAAGGCAGGGGGAAGAGATAAAGGCCCCTACTCGCTGGAATAAGAAACTCATCAGTGTAATTATCGCATATAAATAATACCACGCTAAGGAACACATTGTGCTTAATTTTCTTGGCTTCTCACTGGCAGTGTACTCCACACGTACAATATACTGTAATTACATTGTACACAGTCCCACAATGTTTATGAATCTATTCCTATAGCTGTATCTATAGATTTGTTGACTTCAGAGCGGAGCAGCTGTTGTTTACCAGAAGTTACTGATAACTTCAACAAATGCACTGCAGACTTAAAAAAAAAAAATGCCACCCTGCCCCAACCCCCAGTTCTTTCTCTAGAAGATGATACCGGAGAGTCAGGATGAAGTCCCAAGCCAGTGTTCTGGGCGGTTCCTCTTTGGCTCCTGGTCATAATGGAGAAGCCCTTTGAAAGGTGAGGAAGCCTCTCAGGCACACAACATTTGGGATAATGTTTTAGAGGTCTCCTGTACCCCGCTAAGGGCCAGGGAGTCCTGTTGTGGACAGGTATCACGTATATATTCTTGTTTCCTCTTGTGTCATGTCTTCACATGCGAGAAGAAACACACATGGAAGAAAGATGAGACAGGAATTCTGGCAGGATGCGCCCAGAAATGGTTGGTTCACGAGATGCAGGGAGATTCTCATTTTGGGAAATAGGAGTCGACTTCTCTCCCACGATGATTTTTCCTAGTTCTTTGGTGGTTTTTTTTTTTTAAACCCTTGTACATGGAAAATGAGCACTTGGTAGTTCTGTATGAGCCGGCCCTGGCTTTGGGCCAGTGCCGCGTGGAGAAAAAGCAAACAGGGTTCGGCTAATAAAACGAGAACCTGGCCGTCTCCGCACCAGGTTGACTGGAGGGAAAGGCACCGGCGCCCTCCCAGACATGCTCATGGCAAATTATCTTGTTGAGCTAATTAACAACATTTCTGTAAGTGACTCACAGAGTGCAGTTAGCAGAAACTTTTATAGAACCCACCTCCTCACTTCTAGACCAGTTTACAGGAGCCTGAGTTCCAGTCCCCGCCCTGCAAAGCCTCAGCTCACGCGGCCCCTGCCAGCCTGGGTCTTGGGCTGTGACGGGGAGGCGGAGCGCAACTTCATGGGCCACGGCGAGTTACCGTGAAAAATAGTCCCACGGGAAGGCCTTTGGGAATGCCCCTGACTGAGGTCGATGTTCAAAATTGTTAGAAGAACACCGTGCCTTCACTGGCGGGGAACATTCAGAAACAGCGCATGAATTCTTGGGATGGGATGTTGGGCCAACGTGCTACGAGCACTAATCCATTCTCTCAACACCCGAGAGACCATAAATAGGATCTTTCCCAGTTTGTAAACGCCAGCGCCGAGTCATCAAAAGGTTGGGGTGCGTTTCCCAACAACAAGCCATGAGTCATGCAGGGAGCTGGCTGCAAGGCCGGGTTTGCTGGCACTTGTGTCTACCCGTCGTCCCTGGCCACCCTGCAAGGGGCAAATTCATTCTCTTCGAGCCACTCACGCAACAATGTTTCGATGGCTCGTGTCTAGTTTTACCAAGAGCAAACGCATCTTCCGGTCGTACAACCGTCATCACCGCCACACAATGCGAGGGCCAAGGGTCCCGAGCCTATGAGACTCTTGGTCCACAGTGTCCCAATTGGATCCCCACACCCCCACCGCCCCGACTCGCGGTTTCTCAGTGGCTCATTAAAAAGGGCTTAATCATCCCCGCTCTAGGCTGCAGCAGGCGGCGGCAACTTACTGAAGGGTTGGCTTCTGCAGTATCTCACTGTTCTGGCAGTATTTGCAATCATGCGCTAGAAAGAATAAAGAAAACAGAAAAGCAGACATGGAAATGAGCTTAATGTTTCACTCACAAAGGGAAAACAGACGCGTATTTATTTCGGCCACCTCGGCACTGCGGAAAGCAGCAGCGCACTCTTGAGATGCGGGTGGCCTGAAACCCGAGGGGTGGCATCGATGCTTTTGGATGAAGTTAAAGAGGCGCCCACACACCCAGGCACAAGGCACCTCTCAGGTAAGGCACTGGGCTGGCAGAGCTCAAGTACACGCATTCTCCGGAGGCTAAGACTCCGGGTGCTGTTCTGAGGCCTTAGCTTCCTGCTCTGGATGTGTCCTCCCTGCCCTTTCTCGAGGCAGGAGATTTTGTAATTCTTGCAGAAGAGGGCTGGTTTGCCAAGTTTCATGGGAAGCAGTGGGGCCTCCACCAGGAGACCCCAAACTAAATCGACCTGTCAGACTTAACATATTTTGCGCATATTATTTTGCTCCTCAACACATTGCTGAATTGCCTAATCTTCCAGCAAATGCATTAAAGTAGTAATTCAAATTTCTTTCCTTTCTTCCTCCCATCCCTTCCACCCCCCTCCCTGCTTCTTGTTTTCTTAATTTCCCCCCCTCCTTTCTGGTGATGGCAGGAACCCATATACATTTTTTAAAAACTAGAAAAATCTCAAGAGTAAAGTCAGAATGACTTTGACCAGCACGATGTCACAGGGTAACCGTCTTCATATTTTGGTATGTTTAATCCATCAAACATCAGTAGAGAAAACATACAGCTATTCTTTGAAGTCAGCGTGTGTGTGCACACAGGTTTTTGAGTTAAACAGAAAGAACATTTCATCGTCACGTTTCCCCGGGCCTTTCTATATCTCCAACTGCTCTTTTTAAGTGACTACATATAAAATCGTCGGGGTGGGCCATTTGTTTTCTCAATTCCTTTGTATCATCTGGGTGCGGCAAGGAATGAAAAGGAATCCTCGATGCTTCGTGAAGCTTCATGACAAATAATGGAAGAAGGGAGAAGGGAACATGGATAGAAACAGATCTGGGAAACAAGGAGGAAAAACCTTGATGTGAACACCCAGCCCCGCTCCTCTAGGGTCTGTTCTTGTTCAAAGTAGTCTAACACCAGCTCAACCCGGAGGTCCTGGGTCTGCTTCCCCAAGACCTCTGCTGCCAAGGTTCTCAAGGTGCTGGTGGCATGGTGCTTAAGTGCTCAGCTTCCCACCCAAACCTCAGGACTTAGGGCCTAACTTAGCAGAGGGATAGGAAAAATCCAGCAGCATCTGCTGGTGTTACAGCTTCGGGGGACAGATGGGGCAGTTCTACTCTGGCCGGCTGGGTGGTGATGGGTCGGAACCAACAATAGGTTTGGTGTTTGGGGGGGGGGGGGGGCCGACGTGGTGGATTACTTAAAACACACACCGAAAACCCACACGGCTGTTTCTCCCCACCCCCTCCCGAAAGAGACTCCCCTCCATCTCCCCGACCCTTCAAGGAGTCATGTACATGTCTTTCCTCCTGAACCCTCTGCTTGCCAAAGGATAGAAAACAGGCTTTGAGGAAAGCTTAAGTAATCGAAAACAACAACCCTTCTCACCTGAAAGGTAAAAAATTCAGAGGGGAGCCACGGCCCCGCACACGTCACTCATAAGGCGTCAATGACCTTACCGACTATCAGCACTCAGAGGACGCTGACAAGCGTCAAGTGACACAGACCATTTCTCCTAGCCAAAGGGGCGCTCAGCAAAGTTTGAACTACAAGGATCTGCAAACCTGCAGGCCTGTGGATCGGCATGAGAAATCTGCTACAAATACCTCCAAGAAAAAGTGTGATACAATGTATAATTAGCCTCTGCTATATGGGGCCCTGAAATGCACACTAACTACGGTCATTTTCCTGCTCATTACTTTTAAGTTTTGTTTTTTGGTGGCTTTTTTTTTTTTTTTTACTTCTCTAAAGGTTTTACATCCAAAGGGCACAAGTATATTCCATGCAGCATTATTGTAATTCTTCAGATATTGAATGGAGTATAATTACTGCAAACTCCGGGGAAGGCTGCCAGTATGCCCCTCTGAAGAATAATAAAACAATTAACAGGGGTCAGAAACCTCTTCCTATACCATTTTGTAGGGAGTAATTGTTCTGCTTTTTAGTTTTGAAAGCTAAAACATTTCATTCTGACTTCAGTTTTAGATTACTCTTTACTGCTATACTCTAAGGTGTCATCATTTTAGCTCATTATGCCGTTGAAAATGTGAGAACAATTGTTTAAATCAGTAATTTTCAGCGCTGGAGTTCACTCTACCTTTCAAAATCTTTGATTAATTTTAACAATGGTTTTAATTTTGAGGTGTCCCTTTTAATTGGACTCAAAGATAACTTCAGTTATAACTACTGAATCCAAAGCTGGCGGTCTCTCCTTTTGGGAGGTGTTGGTCTACACCACAGGAACTGCATGTGGATCCCTGGTGTGTCTGATCGGGGCAAGAGGCTTTCACAAAACCAAAGAAGGGCCAAGGGCATGTGCAATTCCAGCCACTTCTGCACTCATCCACACCTGCATGTGTGTGAAATCCCATGAACAACTGCTCCCACCTACAAGGTACTTTCCCGAGATGCTGTGAGAGACAACAGATGCTACTGTCTCATTTGCATCTGAGCACTCCAGACACACCGGCATGCACACACCACGCATCATGCTCATAGGAAACTAAACCACGGGGGCGGTGGGAAGTGGGGGGGGGGCGGCGTACATTTCCAAAAAAGACCACACAACAAGAACAAGGTAGCTCCTTCAACCATCTCTCAGCAACAGGATGCCTTCGACAGCCTGCCTGCCTATGCACGGCAGCTTCTCACTGACTGCTTCCAGCAAAATGTAGCTCACTATGGCCACAGACAGCCTTTCCTATGAGTAGACCTGGTGGACAGTTAGAAATCCCTCTGCCATCTTGAACCCAAGTCCCTTTCCCATAGTTTTTTCACTTGCTGACCCCACCCACGTGTGGACCCTTGAACGCCAAGCACGTGTCTACTTCCTTTTTCACCCGGCAGTTCTTCAATGACATGACGATAACGACCACGGACCTCTTCTCCCTGCCGAGTCTTCGCTTGCTCAGCCGAAGTTGTCTCGATGTCTTCAACTATTCCTCATGAGACGGTTCTAAGTTTATTTGCTTGTGTGGCGGGAGGTGTGGAGGGGGGAGTCTTTAGTGGCATGTCCTGGACTGAGCAAGTCAGAGTCTAGAGAGCTCACGATCTTTCTCACTGCTCTAAAGGGTGTGCTCCCCCACACCCTACATCATCCCTCATGTGGGCCGAGTTCATGCCGAGTCCCTGGGTGGCACTTGACTGCAAGCAGAAAGTGATGCGTCTATCCAGTGGTGTCCCAGAAGAAACGTCTGTTATTCTACTTCTGAAACAAACAAAAACTCCTCCACAGGAAACCCCAGGAAGCCCAATCTGTTCCGAGACACACCCTGGGCCCCCGAGGTCCTGCCAGAGCAGCTTGGCCTGCCTGGAGTGGGCTGGGCAGCTTTCTTGTCATGCTCACCAGTTGGAAAGTCCATGATTAACCTCACAACAGGACTTCTCAGCTTTTTATCCACCCAAGCCAACCTGGGAGTTCCTGGGTGCATGGTTAAGTGCTCAACTCTGAGCTCAAAGGTTGGACGTTCGAACCCACCCAAAGACATCTCAGGAGATGGGTCTGGAGGCCTGTTCTGAAAAGTCACAGTCTTTAGAAGCCTTATGGATCGCAACTAGCACCACTAGCAGCCAACTGGAGGGTGATGACTCACTCCCGTGGGTACCTGCCTGGCGTCTGAAGGCAGTGAGTCTCCATCCGCCCTTTGGGGCCTCCTTCAGGCTCTGCTCGCAAAGACATTGAGCAAGACAGCAGGCTGCCCTCAGAAGAGCTAGCATCCCTTTGGCATTCCACATGGCTTTCATGTTCTCTAGTAGAGCAGGGGGTTAAGTGTGGGGCTGCTAGCCACAAGGTTAGTGGATTGAATCCACCAGCCGATCTGTAGCGGAAAGATGAGCCTACCTGCTCATCGTCATATAGCTATGACCTGGAATTGACTTGAGATGGGATCGCCCTGATGATGGCAGTGGGGTTTCTTCTGGGCTTTCATTCTAACCACGGGTCTTTAGAGCTTGAACGCAAAAACCAACAGGTTCCGATGACGTCTGGCTGACGCTGACGTCTGCAAAGAAAAGCTGATCACGGCCGCTCAGAACGTGTGCTCACAGAGGGAGCCTCAGAAAGGACAGAGGGAGCAAGGCAAGGGCTGATGTACTGATTTTTCTTTTTCCTACAAAATGGAGTCCCTGGGTGGTGTCAAGCGTTCACGCATTTGGCTGCTCACAGAAAGGCTGGAGGTTCGCGAAGCCCCACAAGAAAGCCTTCCACAGAGTCCTGAAAATCCAGCCGCTGAAAACCCCATGGAGAATGGTTCTAGGGGGAGTCGCCGTAAGTTGACGCTGACCCAAGGGCAACCGGATGAGTGCTGAAATCAGAGGCTCAGAAACAACTGACCACCCTGGGGCCTGAGTCACAGAGTGTCCCAAACAAATAGCAGTTGGGGTTCTGGGGTCCAGCGGGCATAGGGGAGAAGCCCTGAGGCTGGAATCCCAAACCTGCATCTCCCTCAAGCTCTGATACTGGGGAGCAATCCTTGCTCCCCACCCCCCCAACCCGCCCCTTCTCTCCCCACGGGCTATTGGAGATGGCCTGTTGGGTCTCTGCAGTTAGTTGTCTCCAGCTCTTATGCCACTTCTGAACGGACTCTGCTCGCCCCCCGCCCCCACCCCCAGTCTAAGTGTACCCGTCCTGGAAGTCCATCGCTCTTTTATGTCTGTTCAAGTTGAGACCACCGGGCCCCCAAGGCACCCCCACCTGGTGCTGCTGCACGCCTGTAGACCTTGATCTCCACTCACAGGAGCTGCCCAGACGGGCTGCCTCTCCGTGGGGAGTTGGCTGCTTCCCGACTGCTGGCCTCCTTGCAGAACAGGCCCTGAACAACGTCTCTACCTTTCCGTGGCAGTTTGAGAGCGTGCCAGCCTTGTTCTTCCTGTTTGGGAACCGGCTTTTTCTTTTCTCCTTCCTGCCCGTGCAGACTGACTCCACCCTGATACATTTGACTCCACCCCTTTTGAGCGGCTAGGACAGGCTCTCTGCCAATCATGCCCGGCTTAGCAAGACGTTGCTATTAGTTTCCAGGGACTCAGCTTCAATTCACATCCACCCTACATGCCCCAGACGGCACCCTGGGCCGCCTCCACCCTCGAAAGTGTGCTGGAGTCCATTGCTGCAGACACTGCAGTGAGGGGACCTTGGCGGGAGAGCGCGTTAGCAAGGTCAGCAGTTCAAAACCAACCTCTATGCCATGGGAGAAAGATGAGGCTGTCTACTCCCAAAACAATGCACCGTCTTAGAAACCCACAGGGACCCACAGGTTCTACTCTGTCCGACAGGGTCACCAAGAGTCAGCAGTCACTTGATGACAGTGAGTTTGCTTGTTGGCTTTTTGGTTTGGTCCATCCTTAAGGACTCACCTTCCAGACGATATCACACAACACTCTATGTCTTTCCCTTGCCCCCTCACCTTCCCCCCCCCCACCAGATGATTGTCTGGGGATTTGAAATCTGGCCAGCCTAGCTTCCAGCACCACCCCAAGACGCAGCCCCCACCGTTTGATAAGCTGACAGATGGGTGGTGGAACTTGTCTACAAGCACACCTGACTGACATCTCACCTACAAAGATTGGGCCTGTGGTAGATGGAGACAAACTGAAGCCCAGGGTGGATGGAGCCAACCTTCAGGGTGCACAGCAGTGGGAGTGTCCTAGACCCTGAACTTGTCTCCAGGCTAGGGCTCCTTAGTATCTAAGAGACATGTGACACAGCAATACATGTGTGCCATGCACATGACAGTCCCAATGGGTCACACACCTGGATTTAGGTGACTCAAGGATGGACAGTGAAAGACAGACATGGAGAGAGAAGGCTAAATCATGGCCAGTTAGGGCCAGACAACAAAGGGAAAGTTATCACGGTGCATAAAGCCTGTTAACCCCAAACGCTTTGGGACATCCTTACCTATTAGACTGTTTCAAAGAAACAAACTACTTTTGATTTAAGTCCTTTCAAAAGGCTGTAGTATATCTTCCTGCCTCACCCCACTTTATAGTATTACTGGGTCACTAAAAAATGCGTTATTCCATCGTATTTCTTGCACACCTCCTGTGCACCCGACAGCTTGTCTATGTGCTAGAGACACACCAGGGGGCAGACACAAGACCACCCATCCACCAGGGTACTTGAGTTTGAATAAGGGAGAGACAGAGACGAGGCCACTCCTGATGATTCTGGATTGGATGACCCATGGGGGCCAGGTCAGTGTTAGCAGCGTGGTCCCAGACGTCCACACATGGCGCCGAAAAATGAGCCAATGCTAAGCCAGGCAGATGCAGACCAGGGACTGCGGAAAAGCCGGCCAAAGGCAGGAGCAGGGCAAAGGCCAATCGGATGGAGCTGGAGGGAGGACAGAAGTGGGGTGGGAGACGAGGCTGGCGATGGATGCCCAGGGTAACGAGTCTGGATGGAGGACAGGACGGTAACGTATCGAGGCGGATTTAAGTTTCGGCACAGTTGGCTTGTCCGTGTCACTGTCTCTGTGAACCGCTGCCGCTGCCCAGCGTTGTGGAGAGATTTGGACACACAGGGACCCCTGCACCATGGACAGGCCCCCCCCCCACCCCCCCCAGACCCGAGCTCTCCTCACGGGCGGTCATTCCGTCAGGGCCACTGCTGCAGCCACCGAGTCCTTCCATCTCGCCGAGGGTCTTGTTCCTCGTCCTCGCTGCCCCGCTAGCTCCTTTTCCAGGGGGCTGCTCTCTCATGCTCAAAACACACAAGGTCAAGTCGGCGGCCTTGCTTCAAAGGAGCACGCGGGCTGGGCGTCCATCTAAGCCGGGGTTGTCTGTTCCTACTCTCCTCCGGCACTGCCCCTCACGTGCATCCATTCTCCCTCAGTCTGCTTTTGCTTCTGAATTTGTTTTTCTCTATTTTGCCGATCTTTCTACGACGTGTGTTCAGACCACGTCTCCTCAACCTCAGAGGCCCAGGTCCACTTGGCAATGGGCACATCTTCCTTAGTAAAAGCCTGGCCATTCTGCCCGCATAGGGAGCATAAGAAAGTTAACACAAAAGAAGGGGGCGGGGGGAGTCACGCTGTTTGCATATGACATTTTAATTGTATTAAAAACATGGTAAGCATTTTGAATGAGATTTCTTTTTATGCTGGCATATTTTTATTTGCATTTTGAATATCAAACTCCTCGGCATGGTTACACCGGATATTATTGTCTCTAATATCTTCTTCAGGAAGTGATCTGTAAGAGGCCACCTTATGTAGAATGGCTCCTCTTCGTCTAAGACATGCTACTTTCTTTCAGGCAGTGGGATCCTGGTGCTACCTCATGGGGGCCCCCCTGACCCCACTTCTTGGAACGATGGCAGAAGCAGCAATTGGCCCTAACCTCTCTCCACAGAAACAAATCAGTGGCGCCTCGAAGCCCATCTTTCAGAAGACCCGCATGCTGCCTGTTCCGGGAGCTCAGTGTGCAGGAAGTCAGCCTCCTCGGTGCTCCTGGGCCTGTCCCTGTGTGGCAGGGATGGCAGAATGGTGGTGGTGGTGGTGGGGGGGTGTTGAAACATCACACCTGTTTGCTTGGAGCCTCGTCCTGCTGTAGCTCGAGGTCACAAATGCAGTTGCTCTGCCCACAACACCTAGGATGAGATGAGCGGGGTGTAAACTAGAACCTCTCCCATGATCTAAGAACAAGATCAAGTCCAACTCACGGCCACTGTGTGCACCACCACCACCAACACGTGGTCCTGGGCCACGCGCACAACCGTTGTTATGTCTGAGTCTGTGGCTGCAGTCCCTGTGTCCCTCCGCCTGGTGGAGGCCTTGCTTCTCCCTGCCCCCGATGTCCCCAAACATGATGGTCCTTCTCCAAGGCTGGGTCTCTCCTGGCAGTCCATGCAAAGTATGTGAGACACAGTCCTGGCTCCATGGCCTCCAACGGGGCATTCTGGTTGCACATCCTTTCGGGACCGATTTGTCTGTTCTTGAGAAGGTCCGTGGCGTGCTCCACAGTCTTTGCCTGCACCACAGTGAAAATGTATCGTTCTTCATTATTCAGGAACATGATTAGCGACACGAAAATAAGGTGGACTGGACGCATCTCCCCGCCTTCACGGCTTCGCTTTGGTGAAGGTCTCCAGACGTCTGCCCCATACTTCTCCTTCCACACAAAGTGACTAGATTCAAAACTGACAGTCCTAAATAAATAAGCCGAAATCAGGGTCTGACTGGAATAGAACCAGCTTCCTAATACAGTAGCACCAGCGCCTATCAGCATGCTTGATGTGGCCTGGGATGGTGGCAGGCAGCCAGCATATTATCCTCTAATCCATTCCTAGTCTACCTCCTAAATGTTATAAATATTCATGTAAGTCATAGAAAGCTACTAAGGGTTTTATTCAAACATTTTTTAATACTCCTTTATGTTCTCCCCAGTGAAAGAACGTCTGCCTTTCCCTCCTCCCTTTCTTTTTCTTTCTTTTTTTGCCGAAGGATCAGAGTATGAATTTCTCTTTTGTTCCTAGCCATAAATCCTGAAAAGCAATATACAACAAATGCTCTAATCCTCGTTTCAGACCTCGAGGGTGAAGAGCAGCACAATACTCAGGGAGTGCCGTGGACTTTGCAGAGCTGACGCCAAGAAGAGGTGCCGGTGTTCCTGGCTCCCCAGTGCCTTCTGCTCCTCTGGGGACACAGCCTACTGGTCATGAAAGCTGACAGCTCGGCCCACCACTGTGGCTTTGCTAATGAATGATTCGGACGCGAACCTCAAACCATGTGACCAGGGGTGCAGCTGCCTTAGCTGGGGGCTGGGGGCAGTAGCAGGGTTGGTATGGGGTTGAGGTTGGCTGTTTCACGGGGGAGAACAGGTTGATAAGTTGAGCAGTGGGCTAGGTTGATCAAAGTCAGGTTTGGCAAGCATATGCACATGCTTGGCAAGTTCCATTTCCTATGCCAGCAAACGCTCACCCATGGCTGGGGAATGAAAAACATCAATTTGTCTCTCAGAATGATTTCTCGGATGAAACGCAATGGGTAACAGTGCCAGGGCAGAAAACTCCCAGGACTCTTTTAACAGCCTTTCTACCCTTCTCTTTCAGAACAATAGCACCTCCTTTCTTAATTTGGAGTGGGTAGCCAAAATAAAGACTACAGTTTCTAGCTACCGAACCAATCAGATGTGGGCAGGGTGAGGAATACAGCTTCCAGGTCATGTCCTTAAAAGGACACAGACTCATCCTCTCCCCACCCCCAGCCTCTTCCCAGGGCCTGGAGCGAAGATCCGGTGTCCGCTGTCTTGGACTCTGAGGGTGATGTCCCGCCAAGAAAGAAGCGCAGAACCTTGACAGGTTCTCACAGTGGATCTAGAACCCCAGCTTGGGGCTTCCAAAGGAACTTTCAAAAAAGAAGGCAAAAGAGAGCGACATCCCAAAGCCTAGATCTCGATCAGTCCTTTGTTCATCTGCTGCTGCTGTGGTCCCATGTCCTGGGGCTGAGTTCCACTCACAACTGCACCTGTGGCCCCCGTGGGCCAAAGCAGAACTTGGTTTGGGGTTTGTCATCTTCAGGAAAGGAGGCCTGGTGGGGTAGTGAGTTACTCACGGGGCTGCTTCCTGCAAGGTTGGCAGTTTAAAACCCCCAGCTGCGCGGAGGGAGAAAGAGGTGGCTTTTTGCCCCTTTCAAGAGTGACAGTCCCAGAAACCCACCAGGGCAGTGCTTCTCTGTCCTGTCGCGGGGATATGGGTCAGAATCAACTCCGTGGCAGTGAACTCTTCTTTTGGAGCCTCTTAAGTTTTTCTCCTACAGAGCAGCAGGACAGATGCAACGTGCCAACTTTTCTGTGGGGCTGCCGAGTGCTTCACCGCCCATGCCACCACGCCTCCTTCTTGCTCCTTTAGGCGACGGTGGCGGAACTGCGGCCTGACTGCTCGGTTGCTTCCAGTGAGCAGGCTGGGAAGGACCCGCTGGGAGACACCTCACAATCCACCACGGAGGGTGTGTGGTGCAGGCATGGTGAAGGCATGGTTTCTTGGAAGAACCGCCCAATCCCATCTTGATGTGCTCTGTGTGCGTTATGGGGCACGAAGCCGGGATCGGAAAACTCGATGAAATGTCTCTTATCTCCCCTGACCAATGGCCAGCTGTCGTGGTGGTGGTGATGGTCAAGTGCTGTCAGGGGGTTCTGACCATAATGACACTGTGCACAACAGAAGGAAACAGAAGGAAACACCGCCTAGTCTCGTGCCTGCTCACGGTCGTCCTGGGGCCGGAGCCTGTGGGGACAGACACACTGTCAACCGATCTCATTGACGGAGCTGCTTCCTGCCCGTCCGCCTCGGCAGGCACGACTGTCCTTCTCCAGAGACTGGTTTCTCCTGGCGACATCTTCAAAGTCTCTGAGACACAGTCTGGCCAACCTTGCTTTAAAGGGGTGGTTCTCAACCTTCCTGATGCCTCATCCTTCTTCGTGGGGGAACAGTTGAGAAAATAGCTGCCCTTCAGCAGGGGGAGTCTTTGAGGAAGAGTCATGTTAGTTCCGAAGAAGCTTAAATCACGGGCCTAGCGCCCAATCAACTCGTTCTCCAGGCAGCTCAGAGCTGATCCTGATGGGATTCTTGCATTCCCCTTGGAGTCGCACCAATGAGCTTGGCTTTCAGAAATGATTAGATTTCCATATGGAAACACTTACCCACACAAACCAGGGACCCACTGGCTCATCACAGGGCTCCCATGGAGCCGGCCACCTTACCGATTTCTGTTGAGCAAACTGACTTATGGAGAAGTTAAGGAGAAATTAAAGTGGAGACGTTGAGAACTGAGCCTCCTGTCTTTTGAATTCCCAGTCCTGAGCTTTTACCCAGTCGCCACATTTAACCCCCTAACTCATCACCTGAGGCAGACGCTCACGCACCTGCAGCTGAACCCTGTCACCTTCTGACTGTTGTGCTCAGAGGACTCAGAAGACAATGGATCATTCCCGGCAGGCAGGGAAAGGAAGGTTTGGCTGTGACCTGCTCTGATTGCTTCACCAAAGATAAGAAAATAAATAGTCTGGCCTTTTCTCTGCGTGGGGGGTGGGGAGGGATGGCCAGGAACAATATTGATTCGGGACCACTTCCACATCTAGTCTTTATAAAAGAATGTTCGGGGACGGAGGCCCAGTGGCGTAGTTGTTGAGGGCGGGACTGCGGCCCACTGGCGTGGAGGTTCAAATCCAGCAGCATCTCTCCAGGAGCAAGACTGGACCTCCCACTCCCACCAGAGGGCAGTGATGCCCCCACCCCAAAAAAAAAGAATGTTGAGGGGAATCTAAAGAATCCCCCCACACACATACACACAGTCCCTCCCTGAAGGTGGATGAAGTTTATTGGGAGAAGTACTTGCCAGGTAGATAGATGACTATTCTGTAATGCAGATCTGCTGCCTGGCCACCTACCTGGACCAAAGACAAGTCAAGCAGACGCACATTTCAAAGGCTTCCCAAGGCTGGCCAGCACCACAAACCTCAGAAGAAACAACAGGCCTTGCGTGCGTGTCGCGGGCAGCCAGGGATGACAGGGCACAGCAATAAGAATGAGTGGTGATGCCACAAAGGAGTAGTGACGGTAAAAGAGGTACTCCTTTGGAACTGAGCATTTCACGACGCCTCAAGGCCCACCCGCTTCTCCCTTTCCCTTTTCTTTTTGCAAAGCCGACTGCACGTATGGCAACTATGTCCTTTATCCGTGCGGCACCCGTTATAATACCATACGTACCATTTTTTCAAAGTTTACGAGGTTGTCGATGAACGTCTTGTTCCCCTCATGAGTAAACGTCATATCTGTATAGAAATAAAAGCCGCGCTCTAATCACTCACCGAAACATGTCATACCAGGAGAGCACAATAGCACCATGAGATTATGCGGGTGCATTTGCATAACACTGCAATGGAACCGGCTGCTAATCACGCCTTTTATGCTAGGTGTTTAACTTTCCCAATCACTTCACCTGAGGTTAGTAAAAGCCCTGCCTCACCCTCTGTCTCGCTAAAAGGCTTCACTGGAAAAGCCTGGGACCCTCTCTCCTCCACCAGCCTTCCCTGACCTTTGGCAAAAGACAAGGCTCAGAGGCGATGATATAGGTGGAAGGGTGGGATCGTCCCTGCCAAAGAGTTCCACCTGATCAGGGAACTGGTCGTTCCGACGACGGCCCACCTCCCACTCCCCGCCCCCCCCCCCATTCCGACCCCCCAATCCTCAACCTCTGGGCATCTATTGCCTTGGAATTAATGACCTTTTATGAGCAAAGGCATAAAGGGGATGAGCGGCGGCTCCAGCTTCGCTACTGTCAACCTGTAGGCTCTGTGGTTTCTGGAAGGGTCCTTAAGAGAAGCAGAGAGATGCCTGTTAAGGACAAAAGATACACAGACTCTCCCCCCACTCCCACCCCACCCCTGCCTCCGAATATGCCCAGCCCGGTGATTGGGTGTTTTGGAATCACCTGTAGCTCTATAAAAAAAAGGAAAGGTCTCTCTCTCTCTCTATCTCTCTTTCTCTCTCTGCCATCAAGTTAATACCAACTCATTGTGACCCTGTAGGACAGGGTTGGACTTGCCCTGTGCATTTCTGAGACTGGGACTCTTGGCGGGAGCAGAAAGCCACAGCTTTCTCCTAAGGAGGGGCTGGTGGTTTCCAAACTGCTGACCTTGCAGGTAGCCACCCAACCCAAGACCACGAGGCTACTTGGAGGACCACGGTGACTTCAGGGAAGGCCAGAAAGACAAGCAAGCGGCCTTTTGCCTCTTTTCTCCTTTGCACAAGAGGCTTGTCTATAAGAAAGCAGGGGAATGGGATGTGTGCACCCACATGGAAGCCAGGAGAGTCCCCTTCTCCCGAACCCCCTCGCAAGCCTAAGCCGGGGAGCCTGGTTCACCTGCCCTCTGCCCTGCACAGTCAGTCCTGACCTGCCCTTCTCTGGTACCTTTCCCTCTGTCTGGCCATATTCTACTACTTTCTTGTAGGTGAACACCTCCCGGCCAGTGAGGGAGAGGGGAACCCATCCTGGTGATCCCAGGTCTACCGCTAGCTCCAGACCCCTGGCCAGCCTGCTGCTGGCTGGGAAGGATCCTCTGAGAGTTTTCTTAGTTCCACAAATTGACCTTATGTGGGGCATCAGTCCTCTTTTAAGTTCCTCCCTGAGGGGGCCATTCATTAGTCAGACATGCTTGTTTTAGCAGCACTAAAAAGGGGTCATAAACTTCTTAAAGTCAGGCAAGGACAGATAAAATTTCTGCAATGAGAACTCCAATTCAGCTCATCAGAAATTGGATTAAAACCCACCGCGGACAGAGGGAAGGAGCGGCTGCCACTTACCATTAAACTTTCAAACTCGGCATAGAACTTCTTGAACTTGCTGGGCAGCTTCTGTTAAGGAAAGGAAAAGGCCACACGTACACGTCAGGGTCGGCATCACGGGCAAGGGTTTCTGGGAGGAAGGCACTTCCTCCTGGGGCTCTGAAGCTAACGTCTCGATGGCACACAGGACAAGAACCTCTCTCACCGTGAGTGAAGAATCTTCCAGGAAAGAGCAAAAACAGGCAAACACCAGACCCAGGGCCACTGTGTCGATGTGGACACTCACGGCCGCCCTACAGGGCCAGGGGGAACCACCCGTGAGGATTTCTGTGGCCGAACAGCTGGTGGTTTTGAAACTTAGCAGCCCATCAAGAAACCACCAAGGCTCCTGATAGGGGCACAGAGAACTCAGTTTAGGCCCACCACCCGCTGTTCAGGGGCAAACACACATGACTTGGTGCTCTGTTAATGAGAACATTTGAACAATAGCCCAGCATCCAGGATGGGGTGCAGGCATTGGCTTTGGGAGCTCCTTCAGCTGGGCCCCCCTAGCAACCCCCCAGGACAAAGCAGAACATCCTTACGGCTCTCCCAGACGGCAACTTTCTCGGAGTAGAAAGCCTTGCCTTTCTCCTACTTGGTGGCTTCAAACTGTTGACCTTGGAGGTAGCAGGCCAGCACAAAGCCGCGGTACCACCATTACTCTGACGAAGGGAGACTGAGCTTGGTTTTGATGATTTGGAAGTTCCAGGCGCCCCACCAAGGAGCTGTATCACCCATGTTGGAGAACCAAAACCAATTCTAACAGAACCAAAAGTCACGACAAATCCTTGGATCTCAAGCTCTTGTAATATGATTCGAACTATATGATTCACAAGTTGCACTGCAGTTCCCAGACCACAAGCGTCTGGGGGTTTTTGTTTTGACGTCTGATTTTCCACAATGCGGAGGTACACAAAAGAATATCAGCACTGACAGAGCTTTAGGTACAAACAAAGGCCCATCTCTCTCCTCTCTCTCTCTCTCTCAGGTGAGCTATGGAGGTCAGGGCTTTCTGCCAGCGCGGTTTCCTGAGGCACTCAACCAGCACTGGTCGGAATGACCTGACCTTGGTGTTGCAGATGGGCCGGGGGAAGATGACCTGCCTGAAGTCACACAGCTGCACACCATCGGAGAAACACTCAACACTCACTGCCATCCAGGCTGCTCTGACTCAAAGGGCAGGTTACAACTGCCCCTGGGGGCCGGGGGGAGTCACGTTTATTAGTATTCAAAGATCATTTTATTGGGGGCTCTTATAACAAGCCACACATCATCCGGATCCAGCACATTGGCACACACATTGCCTTCTTTATTTTCTAAACATTCCCCTTCTATGTGAGCCCTGGGTATCAGCTCCTCTTTTGGTCCCTGCCTTCCCCTGCCCTCCGTTGTGACCCCTTGATAAGTGAGAAATGATTTCAATGTCGTACACCGACCGCTGTCTCCCTTCGCCCATGGTTTCTTATGTTTGTCCCCCTGGACGTGGTGGTGTTGAGGTATTGATGGTTGCGACTGGTTCCTGGGGGATAACCCTTTACGGAGTAGAAAGCCTCGTCTTTCTCCGATGGAGTGGCTGGTGGTTTTGAACTGCTGACCTGCTTGCAGCTAGCAACCCAATGTGTAAGCCGCTATCATGGCTCCAGGGCTCCACCTGCCTCCTTCACTGAGGCTTTTTTTATTTCATGTTTACACTGAGAGGCTTTTTTACATTATTTCTTCTCCCCCCAAGAGTGCTCTGCTCCTGCTGGGAGCTCTGACACATTGACTTTTCACGTGGGCTTTGTGGCACAGGCGTCAAGGCCACTTCCTGCAGCCATCCATCCACACGAGAAGGTCGAGAGTCGACACCGCTCTGTTTGGGGACCTGGGGCTTTGGGAAAAGCTGAGCTTTTTCTCAAAGGCAAGGCAGCGTGGTGGTGATCCCTTCCACTCTGGACTGTGAACCCTCTGCCGGCGTCGTGGGCCTCTGAGACCTCTCGCCCGGCTCCGCTCCATGTCTCCAGGGGCGGCGTCCCCAGCCAGTTGCCACGGAGCCGATTCTGAGTGGCAGCGGCAACCCCAGGGGCGAAGCACAGACCATGACTGTGAGCTTTGGGAAGGCTGCCTCGGAGTGGATTCGAACCACCCACCTGGAGCAGGTGGCCCGGCACGTTGTCACTAGGCCCGTGCAACCCATGGAAAAGCTCTAACCTCCTCTTCCACCACCCACCGCCGCGAAAAGCTCCCTCAAACATCCCATTGGAGTGCGTATACACAAAGCACACTTTGTTTCCAGGAACAACAGTATCTCAGGAACCCCTGCACTCCTTGCCGAGGGGCCATCTTCCCTCCTGGATCTCCCTGCCTGGGACGCTCACAGTCCTGGAGGCCAGCGGGATGCCTAGGCAGATGCACCGTTCTCACTTTGCTGTGGTCGCTGGTTTGGGTGAACACTGTCCATTTTCAAAACAAGCCCTGAAGGTCATGACTCCTTTAAACCTCGGCCGCTTTAGCTTTCTTTCTTTCTTTCTTTCTTTCCTTCTCTTTATTTTTTTTTCTCTCTCTCTCTTCCTTCCCCCTCCCTCCCTTTCCTTCTTTCTTTCACCTAACTGACTTCCATGGCTGTGTGTGTGTGTGTGTGTGTGTGTTGGGTCTGGTTGAGAATTTCTAAATGGTGCTGTGTCGCGGGGGTGAAGGCTTCCTTGCCCTGTGTCGGCGGGCAGTTTGGGCAGTCATGATTAGGAGGTGAAACTTAAGGTGACCAGACATCCCACTTTTTGACAATTTAACAATGTCCCACGGCATTTTAAAATTAAAATAAATATATTACAATACTATTTTTGCATTCTATGAAAATCTTCGTTGCTCCATATAGACCAAATTTTTTTTTATCAAGAAGGCCCCCTTTTTGGCTCTCAGCACGGCACCATGGCGGTCGGCAAGAACAAGCGCCTTACGAAAGGTGGTAAAAAAGGAGCTAAGAAGAAAGTGGTTGATCCATTTTCCAAGAAAGATTGGTATGATGTGAAAGCACCAGCT
>PVJH01014745.1:36760-55980 GCA_004026705.1 Nesogale talazaci | reverse complement strand
TCCTGTTACTAATTTCTCGTGTGGAGGTAGCTCCCCTGCCCTACTGACTTGAAACTCGTCCTTCAGGAAATATAAAATGAGACTCCGCCAGGTGCCAGGTGCTGAGAGACAGGTGGGGTCTCGCCCTCCGGAGAGCATTCAGCCCTGCAGGTGGGGAGCTCAGGCAGCCGCAAACACAAGCAAACAGAGGAACCCAACCGTTCCAGACTGGGGCCACACCCAGGAAGAACAATCTGACACCCACGATGAGAGATTCCGTAGAGATTGAGAACTGTGGGACGTGCAGCTCCAGAACCCCGGGCCCCAGGCTCTGGCTTCTCCATCACACTCTCCTGGGACCCGAAGTCTGGTTCAGCAGCTCACACCTCCTCGCTGCGCCTGCCCGTGTTGTCCGTGTTCAGTTTGGACAAGCCTCAAGGTTGCAGCAAACCCTTTGCTTGCAGTGTTAGCTGAGAGCTCTGTCCACATACACAGGAATTCTTTGGGTAACTAACTCAAGCATGCTGTTCTTGTTAACAGCCACTGACCGAGTTGATGCCCTGTTCTGAGAGACCTTTGACCCGGCAGAAGGACACACTGCCCAGTCCTGCACTGGCCACAGCAGTTGCAGGTGGACGGTGGTGGCGCCCACGGTTGTCAGGGGCTGAGTGAGACTCAGAACTCGAGATCAGGCTCTTCTTCCGGAACCATTCTGGCCTGAACGCGCCGCTGGGCGGCCTCTTGGCTGACATCTGGCTCTTGCCTGTGCAGGAAGTGTCCACAATCAAGCTGTTGATGTTGACTTTGCATGCATGTGGCCTCTTCACAGCTTCTCTGCCTCCATGGCCCACGAGAGCGCGGTGAGTGAGGAAGATGCGGAGGAGCCTCATCGTGGTCGTGGTCATGGTCGTCGTGGTAAAGAGCAGAGACAGAGCTAGTGCTGTGCATTGCGTCTCAACACAGGCAGAACCCTGCAGGCTGGACAGCTGAGTAGCCGCACAATCCTCCAGAAAAGCAGGATTTCACATCGCTGCATCAAGAGCCGGCCCTGGGGAAGCCGCAGGCAGGGAAGGAGCTGATGGATGGCAGGGAAGACCCTGCGCAGGGGTTAAAAAGAAAAATACCCCGTGGAGGGCTGAGGTGCACCTGATCCAAGTTCCGAACTTATGGATTGCCTCCTCTGCATGTGAAAGGTGCCCGTGAGCAAGGAAAAGCAAAAAAAAAAAAAAAAAAAGGACCAATGTGTCCCAGTTATGGTTTTGACCCAATACCTCACAGATTGCCCAAAGAACAAAGAAATATGGGAAGAAATGCAGCCAGAAGACTTCTTAGAACAAAGGCTGGAGAATCAGTCTCCTGTACTTGGATATATTCCCAACCCTGGAACACGGACCAGCCCTTGAGGAAGGGCATTGTTCTTGGCCATCACGCAGTGGCTGCCCCAGTGGGCAGTGCCTCCAATATACCCACTGCTGTAGGACCTGCAGTGTCGCATTCTATCGACATGAGGCCGCTGTACGCGGGGGTGACTTGCGATGCTGGCACCGACGGTCTAGTGGGTAGTGGGGATCCATTGGGAGACTCACCTCAAGGTCATGCGGACAGGGCTTTCTGCTCCTGTGAAGAGTGACCATCTTGGAACCCCATGGAGACAGAGCTCCTCCGACTTAGATCTGCTATGAGGCAGGACTGACTAATAGCTGTGAGGTGTTTTTGTTTGTTTGTTTGCCTGTTTGCTTTTGAGTTTTTCACTGCCATATTGCCAGCACCTAGCACTTTAAGTTTCATAACATAGCCATCAGGCTTGTGGATTTATCAATGATGCCTGTGTGCTGGTGGACCCTGCTTCCAAGGAAACCCAGATGGAAGCAGGGGCCCCTTGGGAAGTGACCGCAGTACGAGGGTGGCCAGAGGCAGTCAAGACGGATTCATGATATGTTCTCGAGGGGGAGTTTAACGTCCTTCGTTACCGTCTGCAGAAGGAGAGAGACATTATGATGACTCCTACCTTTGGGTTTTAGCAACTGGGTGGGTTGAGGTAGCCTTTGAGGAGTTGAAGATGACTGGGGAGATAACTTAGGCACAGATTACTCATCTGGCATGAGAGAACTAAGGGAATATGTTAACTTAGTGATTGAATTCATGACTCTGAAGTTCAGTGTGGGATTGGGGAAATAAATTGGGAATTGGCAGGTGTGATCATTGCTTTTATGAGAATTCATTCCAGACTAGTTCCAAGGAGTTTGACATTGAACGCCTCCCTTGAGTAATTGCTGTAACAGCAAACCTTGGAGGAGATGTCTTCTGTGGTGGTGGGTGGTATTCAGTCCCAAATCCAAGGGTCAGGGAGAGCAGGACAAATGTAGGGTCCAGAGCCAGGAGCCAAAAATGTCCCAAACCCACAGTCTAGCTTTCCAGAAGAGGTGATGGATGTGTGGAGTTGTAAGGCAGCACCGTTAAATATCCGAGGAAAACAAAGGGTGTGGCCTGGTTCACACCCTCTACTGAAGTCAGGGCTTAATCTCATCCTGTTCCTGCCCCTCAGTAGCGGATGCCCTCCACAATGGGACGATAACCAGAGGTGTAGGAAGTCCAGATTTGTAATATTATACCTAGAATTGTAGCTAGAAGGACCACATTAATGAACTATAACCCAATGGGTTTGGATGAGTTTACTACGGGGTGATGAGGGATGAGGAATCCCTGCAAGTTTCAGGCAGGAGAAGGGTTGTGGCAGGGAGAGGTTGGGCAGAAAGCGTCTAGGGCATGGGAACAGAGGCTGAGAGGTCACCAGAGTTTGGACCAGAGTAAGTGTTTGGGATAAAGTACATGCAAGGGGATCTGAAGCTCCACACTCAGAAACATGGGAGGTACCCTTGGTGGCCCTCCCTGTGGAAACCCAGGATAATAACATGTAATAGCAACATATCTTGTCCAGCCAGCAACTCACCAGAAACTCTTCTGGGTCCTTACTCTGTTGCACCTGGCAGTAAGTGCTGGATCTGGACTTTTCCATATATAAAAGATGCTGACTGCTAAGGCTGGACAGCTCGTGGAGAGGCCAGAGACAAGGGCAGCTGAAGGAGTTGGGATTAATCAATGCGTGTTTTCAGAATCGCTAATTATCTGAGATCACTGGGGAGTGGAAGGAAGGAGCTGGACTGGTAGCCCAGAGCTCTGACAGTAGCTGTGTAATGCCCACAAAATCAGGAGAAGGGTGACTCTCCTTGCTGAGAGGCAGCACGGCCAGGCGGTTCAAGCAAGGACTCTGGAGTCTGACTTCCAGGACCAAGCCAAACTCACGGCCATGGAGTTCATGCCCACTCACGGTGACCCCAAAGGACAGCAGAAAACTGACCCTGTGAGTTTCCGAGACGGAAAGTCTTTACCGGAGTAGAAAACACCTCTTTTTCCCCGGGAAACGGCTGGTTTCAAACTTCTGACCTTGCCATTAGATGATTAGCAGCCAGATGCATAAGCACCCTGGCACCAGGGCTCCTTGCACCTGCAGACCCGGGCTCTGCCACTCGCCGACGGTTGTGCCTCAGTTCCCTCACTGCAGCCAGCAGCTAGCACTTGGCAAGCTCACGGCATACTTAGGACCACGGCCAGCACGTACTGCCCCAGTTTCACCTCCGCCTCCGGGTCCAGTGAAGACTCCCAGGCAGAAGGCGGCTTCCGCACAGAAGAGAGGTGGCTGACGGCTGGATAAAGACGATGGTTGTGGAACAGACCCGAGCTGCATTCAGAGTGAGGCAAAAATAACAATGAGCTTAATACGGTTTCATGGAGTCATGATGCTTATTATCTTAACATTCCTTCACCGATGATCGCGTGCATTTCCCCCCTGCTTTTCATGTTACTTTAATTAGTCTGCTATGGCTGCCATAACAAATGACCATGGATTGACGCTGGTCTTCTCTCTCAGCGCCCCCTCCACCGCCATCAAGCCAATTCTCCAGGAACCCAGGTGGCGTAGTGGTTACGCACTTCAAGCCGCCCCCCAGCACAGTCTTGGAAACCCACAGGGACAGTTCTAGCCTATCTTCGAGGGTCACTATGGGTCGACATCGACCTCATCGTAGGGAGGTTTTGTTTGCTCATTTGTTTCTTCGAGGACAGAGTACAGCTGTGTCATAGGGGTTCAGAGCTGTCCATGTTTACCAGGACAGGCAGTCTCATCTCCCTCCTGAGGAGAGAGAGGCTGCTGGGCACTTAGGCTAGCGGCTCAGGGCCTGTGCTGTCAGGCTCTTTCTCACAAGGCAGGGGTCGAGAAGCCCAAACGAGATATCCACAGGGTAGGTGCATTCTCTCCTCTCTTCTGGGGGCTGCTCGTCATTCCTGATGTCCCTGCACTCCAAGATACGACGCTCCCATCTCTGCCTCCTTCTCCACATGAGCTTCTCTTTTGTGCCGCCTGTTTTGTTTTGGTCAGCTTAAGTTTTCATAACTTTTACATTTCTGCTAGCATATCATTTCAAGGTTTAATGTAAGCCTGGATTCTGAGCCACTTTAAGAATGAAGTCCAAATGTAAAGAGTACATAAGGTGAAGTTGTTACATAATTTCACGTCAACTTGAAGATAGATAAAAGGGTAAGGGTGGTATTTAACCTGTCTGGGGGTGTGGCCTTCTCGTAAAAAGGGTTTTGGGAACCTCCCCCATGGTTCTCTCTGCTTCTACCTTCCCGCTGGCTGACTCTGTTTGCTGCCAGAGCCCTGTGATGCTTCCACTGCCACTGGATCCACACGAATTCGCACCCACTGCCTGTGATCTTCCTGTATTTCTGCCTCATTGCATGTGGCTGCGTGAGTCTGAAGAGGGACTTATGGACAAGTATAGGACTTATGGATTTGATTTGCACTGGGCTGAGATGTTTTCTTGATATACGAATACTTCTTAAAAACTCATTTTATTGGGGACTCATACAACTCTTATCACAATCCATCCGTCCATTGTATGCCACGTATATTTGTACATTTGTTGCCATCATCATTCTCAAAACATTTGCTTTCTATTTAAGCTCGTGGTATTAGCTCCTCAATTTCCCTCCTCCCTCCCCGAGTCCTCCATTCAAATACTTCTTGAGCTAAAGCTCTTTCTTCTACATAGATGAGTGTCTTTGGGTTTACTTCTCTAGTCAACTAGCCTAACGCTAAAAAAATTAATTTTCTCCTGTAATGTGTAACCCTGCATCATCATCTGCTCATTGGGCCTTTCTCAAATATTCATATTGTTTCAGGTACACACTTAGCTGCCTCAAAAAGAAAAGAATAAAGATTGAACATGATAGTGAGACAAGATGGAAGTAAAAATAAATAGAAAAAAGAACTAGGAGGCAAAGAACATTCATAGAGGCCTAAAGACACACATGCCCATATGTAAATATATTTATGTATAATGATAGGGGAATGTATCTATTTACATATATTTACATGTTAAGTATTAAGGTAGAAGATGGACATTGGGTCTTTACTCAAGTACTCCTTCAATGCAAGAACACTTTGTTATAATAATCTGGCATTCCGTGATGCTCAAGTTCCCAACAGGATCGCTGAAGACAAAGTGGATGCATAAGCAAATGTGGTGAAGGAAGCTGATGGTGCCGGCTATCCAAAGATACAGCATCTGGGGTCTTAAAGGCTTGAAAATAAACAAGCAGCCATCTAGTTGAGAAGCAACAAAACCCACATAGTAGAAGCACACCAGTCTGTGTGATCACGAGGTGCTTATGGGATCAGGGATCAAACATTAAAGATCAAGAACAAAAAAAAATCATATCAATGTGAATGAGGGGGAGGTGCAGAGTGGAGTCCCAAAGCCCACTTGTAGACAACGGGACATCCCCTTACAGAAGGGTCACAAGAAAGATGAGCCAGTCAGGGTGCAGTTTAGCACTGATGAAACATACTCCTCTAATTCTTTAATGCTTCCCCCCCACACTAACATGATCCCAATTCTACTTTATAAACCTGGCTAGATCAGAGGACGTACACTGGTACAGATAAGATGTGGAAACAGAGAATCCAGGACAGATAAATCCCTTAGGATCAATAACGAAAGTAGCCATACCAGGAAGGTCAGGGAAGCTACAGGGAGAACTGATCACAATGATCTTCATATAACCCCCTTCCAGGAGGACAGACAAGACAAAAGTGGGTGAAGGAAGACACTGGTCAGTGTAAAACATGAAAAAAAAAGTCAAGGGTTCATGAGGTAGGGAAGGTGGGAAAGGGAGGAAAACAAGCTGATACCAAGGGCTGAAGTAGAAAGAAAGTGTTTTAAAATTGTCAATAGTAACACCCATACAAATGTGTTTGCCACAATGGATGGATGGATGGATTGTGATAAGAGCTGTATGAGCCCTCAATAAAATGATTTTAAAAACAAACAAAATAAAATCCTTACTGCCATCAAGTTGATTTCAACTCATACTGAGAGCGGTCTCACCAAAGATAACTTTGAATTTGCTCTTAGAGTTTCAGGAAATCTCTAAATCACCTTGTTTGTCACTCTTTCGTATATGAGAGGGCTTCGAAGAATTCATGGAAAGTGGGATTAAAAGATCATGTAAATTTTCCACAAACTTTTTGAGGACCCCTCCTATTTTGGTAGGTGGTTGTGCAGATGTTCACAGTGAGGCAGTGACACTGCATTTTAGTCATACTAAATTCTGAAAATAAACCCCATCATTCGTTTCCCGTTTGTTCAAAATTGCTAACGTGTGTTAGGCAGGGTTCTCTAGAGAAACAAAACTAGGACACTTATGATTAGATAGATAGATGATAGGCACATAGACTTATACAACAAGAAGGGATATAACAGATAATTAGTCTATACAGCAGTACAGCGAGCTCTGTTCAATTTACTTTTGTGGAACAGTTAACATACTAGAAGTCCTTCAACTCACGTGTGCTGCCAGTCCAACGTCAAGGAGACTTCCTGGAGTCAAGATGAGCAGAATCTGCCCACAGGCAGCAAACAGCAGGGTGGTCAGGGAGCTCTGACAGGTAGCTTTATTCAAACACAGGAGCTTAGTGAAGCTGGCCCAAATGGGATATCGAACCCAAGTGCTGCAAGGCAACAGGATCTACCAGCCTCATGCGCAAGAGAGGTACCTGTGGCTGCTCTCCAAGGATCCTCAAGCTCTAGCGATATGATCCATGGGGGCTGGTCCACAGGTAGTGTAGTTCCCTGCCTCAAGCAATGGCACGCTGGTCTGATCACCAAGGAGGCTGGGATGCCAAACATTTTTTTTCCAAAGCCATTTGATTGGAGTTAATACAGATATCATTCCATAGATGAATCACGTCAAGCAACATTGTACAAACGATCCCTCAATTGCTTTCTAAACATTCTTTTCTTTTCTGAATTCCTTGGCATCCGTTCCCTTTTACAGGCCCCCCACCCTCCACTGTACCACGCTGTCACTCCCCACAGAAACTCGAAAGGGTCATTCATTTGGGGCTTGGCATACTGAAAAACAGACACACACGTAGCAAAAATTCAAGGGGGTGATCCATGATAACATAGCACACCTGAGATCAACTCCAGTGTGAATAAACAAACAAAAAATACAGAAAACTTTGAAAACCAGATCAAGCCTAATGTGACTAAGATGGGGGATCAACTGACAATTTCTTAATCATTCAGGTTTAGCTCTTTGATCTTCTCTAGTCATCTCATCCAACACTCTTTGATAACCACTTTCCTCCCATCCATTTAGTCTGGGTAGAGGGAAGTCACCAGAGGCTTATTTCCTATACTGAGCCCACAAATGTATCTTGGGCTTCGACTGTCATCGACAGCCTTCTACAAACCATATTCTCACAATTTAGGTTCTGATGCTAGTCCTTCAACTTCATATTGTACTGATTATACTTGGTGTGCTTCTTCCATTGGATTTCAACTAAGGAAGTTGACATCTCACTGAAGTGGCTGATTGTTTGGAAACAAGCCTTTAAAACCCCAGATGCTATTTTTCATCATAGCTGAACACCATCTAATGTCTTCACCATGCTTTTCTACAGCATCATGTCTCCTGTGTTCCCTTCCAGAGGAAGCATATGGAGCAGGGACGTCATGTAAGAACTAATTGTTGGGCTGAGCCCCGGTGGCGTAGTGGTTGTGCGAGGGACTGCGGCCCACTGGGATGGAGGTTCAATTCCAGCAGTGGGGCTGGGCCTCCTACTCCCACCACCAGAGAGCAGTGATGCCCCCCCCCCCAAAAAGGGGGATCCCTCTGGTGGTGGGAGTAGGAGGCCCAGCCTTGCTGCTGGATTCGAACCTCCAACCTAATGGGCCTCAGTCCTGCGCACAACCACTACGCCACTGGTGCTCAGCCCACTAATTGTTCTTTTTATAAAATTAACTTATTTTATTGGGAGCTCTTACAGCTCTTATCACAATCCATACATACATACATTGTGTCAAGCACTTTTGTACATATTGTGCCATCATCATTTTCAAAACATTTTCTATTTGAGCGCCTGGCATCAGTTCATTTCTCCTTCCCCACCCTCCTGCCCTCATGAGCCATTAATAATTTATACTTTTTTTTTCAATGTCTTAAACCAACTGCTGCTGTCTCCCTTCACCCACTTTTCTGCTGTTCATCCCCCTGGGAAGGGGTTATATGTAGAACATTGTAATGGGTTCCCCCTTTCCCTCCCCCTTCCTTCCTGCTTAGATGACTCTCATGATTGGTCCTGGTGGTGTGTGTGTGTGTGGGGGGGGGGGTATTGGTCCTGGATTCCCTGTGTTTCCAGCTCTTATCTGAATCAGTGTATATTCTCTGGTCTAGCCAGATGTTAAGGTAGAATTGGGGTCATGACAGTTGGGGGGAGGAGCAGAGTTGTATGTTGTGGGTGCTACACTGCACCCTGACTGGGGATGCCAATTATTTTTATTTATCTCTGTTGCCCTTCAATCAAGCTGACATCTGATTAAACTCACCCCCATGTTCTTAATGACCTAGTTGGCAAAATAACCCTAACTATCACTACAAGGATTTGTTCCAGCTGTGAAGTTGTTGGGGTAGGGGCCACTGAAGCTCCCACCTTCTGCCTGTGAAGCTGCATGTCCATGGGATGACTTCGCTGGTACGGCCCTTCTCACTCTGTGAGTCGCTTAGCTTCCCGAGTCCTGGCTGTTTGTGGCTTTGAAGTCATCTCACTTCACTTCGACAAAGGTTTCCTTCACTTTCAAAGGTTCAATCTCTCTGCTTTCAAGTGCTTCAACCTCCGGTGGTCAATAAACGAGCGCTGGTAGCACCATGGGTTGCACGTTGGCCTGCTAGCCCCCAGGTTGGCACATCAAGCCCAACGGCTGCTCCGTGGGAGAAAAATGAGCTTTCTCCTCCTGTAAAGATTCACAGCCACAGGAAGCAGGCTGTTCTGCCCTTACAGGGTCAGAGTTGCCTTGATGCCTGGTGTTGATTGCTGCTTATCGATAATCTTCAAATTTGGCAAACCGATTTGCAAAGCTTCTCAGGCCTGGCTTTCAATCTGCAGCTCGTGTCGAGGCATGCACAAAGAGTTCTGGCAACATAGCGGGGACGTACTGGGCTGCCATCCTCAAGGTGCGCGGTTTGAAACCACCAGAGACAATTCTACCCTGACCTATCGGTTTGCTGTGATCTGACATGAGCTCTGTGGCAGTGAGTTTAGTTTTCGGCTTGTATTAAGAGAGCGTACTGATTATCTACATCATGGGGTGGGGAGAGCAATTTGAAATGGGCTGTTAACCTACAAGCTAGAGGCTTGAACCCACCCAGAGACAGCCGAGAAGAAAGGGCTCCATAAAGATGACAGCCAAGAAAATCTCACGGAGCAGTGTGACGACACTACAGTGCTACGTGACATACGGGTCACCACTAGTCAGAATCAAGGTACTGGAAATGGGTTTTGTTTTATTGGATAGCAATTGGTTGGTTACAAATAATTGCAAAATATAGCATCCTCAAACAACACACTTATGTCACAGTTTCTACAGGTTAGGGGTCTGGGCATGAATTGGATGAGTATGCTGTTTTACGCTTTCACAAGCTATGATCAGGATTCAACTGGAGCAGGGTCCACTGCCAGACTCACTCACCCACCTGGTGCTGGATTCCATTCAGTAGAAACTGTCGGCCTGAAGGCCTCAATTCCTTACTTGTCAGGGTAGCCAGTCCCTGGCAAGTCATCATGGGTCCGGGAGGCTATCAGATATAAAGAATATAGTAAAGTTATAGAGAATAAGAGAGACAGGAGAGAGAATAAAGTGAAGGAGTCAGACACATTTCATGGTAGCTTGCTCACCTCAGCCCCGCTGTGTGGTCCACGTGGGGATATGGAAGATTGAAATGGCAGGGAAGAGAGTGATTTATTTCTAACCCAGGGTTATGTATATTTGGGGCATGTAAGTCCCCTGAGTACAGGTGAAAATGTCACAGGGATGGGTTCTACTATAATACAGTAATGGAGAGAGGAAAATCTAAAGGTATACATGTGTGGCGGTCATGTGCTTATGTTAATTTCATGATTGAGATGTAGGGGTGGAGTCTGGCCTGTTAATCTGGAGATAGCCATTGAGTAGCCAATGAGACCTCTGTGTGGGTATGGCTTTCTCCTGGGACTTCTGGGAAATCTCGCCATATTTCCCTTGTGAGGATGAGAAGCTATCTCCCCAGTTGTTGGGAGTTAGTTTCAGAGACGATGAATCACAGACAAGACAAGATGGCAGCATATGAGGAGCTGGAGGAGAAGCCACATGGCTTTGCCCTGATGGAGCCAGACCTCTGAAGCTGGAGAGGCCACGTGGGGACCCCTGCCAGCGATGAGTTGCTTCTGCCACTACTGGATGCTGTTGATGGACCCTGAGCCCTAGAAGCGAGGAGTCATGAGTGGACCCCTACCAGCGCTGGGATTCTGCACCCACTGACCTGTGACTTCGTGAGTCAGAAGGAGACTTTGTAGACTAGTATGGGGCATATGGGCTAATATTGGACTTATGACTGAGCTGGACTGGGTTGGGGTGCTTTCTCAGTGTTCCATTCCTTTTGTATATAAACCATTCCCTTATATGCGTGTCTATAAATTTGTTCCTCTAGTCTACCAGGACTAACACGACATGCCATAGGAAGGAAAGGGATTGGGGGTACGCATGTGATAAGATGGACAGATTGGATCCTAGATTCAGGACGACAGCCTAACTTTGGATGTCACTGAGCAGGTTTGACCTACTCTAAGCTCTCCAGGGAAACAATCACTATGCTTTCGGTTGGAAGTGAGCCCCACCTGCGGTGAACCAGACAGTAACTTGATTGCTCTGGATGGCTGATGCCTTCAGGAGATAGCTGGACAGTCACTGACCATTATTTGCAAGCAGTGTCCTAGTGCTGACATATATTTCGGGGAGACAAACTGGGGAACAGCCTTTTTAGGTCCCACACTTACTTGCTGACTATTGGCTGGAGGCTGTCCAGAGTCCCCTGCCATGTGGGCCTTTCACACATGGCAACCTGGGTCACCAAAGCCTGATTCACTGCCGTCTGTAACTAAATCGCATCAAGGACCTTCGAGCACGTTGCTGTACAGGTTCGTCTGCTCCTCAGATGGAGAGCGTGCCCATGGAACCCGCACAGAGCAAAGGAGCCCTGTCTGTTCATTTCCCTTCCACCCACCTACTGCCATCAAGTCTGCCACAACTCCTAGCCACCCTCTATAGGATTTCCAAGGTTATAAACATATTTTTAAATTAAGAATTCTAACAGAAAAAATGAACTTATTGAAGGGGGGTACTTTGGAAAAGAAGCCCGAAGGGGCCTCGGCTAGTTTGCAAGACCAAGGTTATAAATCTTTTTGCAAGCAGACAACTTTCTCCTGAGGACTCGCTACTGGGTGGGACTGGAAGTGTGGGTCTCTCCTCTCTCCGTTTGGAAGTACATATTCATGGCCGAGATGGAAAGGCGGTTCCAACAGAGGGCCTGAGCTTTTGGGAAGATACACTGACACGCACCTGAAGACCAGCATCAGCCAGGCTGAGGGCTATGCTGAATGGAGAGTCAAGTTGTTTTTGGAGTTGATGGTGGAGCTTCTGCTATTGACTATCTTTTTTTTTTTTTTTTGGGGGGGGGGGAGGTTGGCATCACTGCCCTCTGGTGGTCGTGGGAGCTACCCAGTGCCGCTCCTGAGAGCCACTGCTGGATTTGAACCGCCAAGCCCGCGGGCCGCAGTGCTGGGTTCATGCCACCGGGGCTCAGCCCTATGGACGGTCTTTTCATAGGGTATCTCCCTTTTCAGAGTTCACGCTCTGTCCTTGTCTTCCTCCGGCCACCACCCAAGGATCCGTCCAGTCATTGGTGGTGGTGGTGGGGGGGGGGGGGTTGAAATATCCTCCCCACCCCCCAACCCCCAGGTCCTTTCACTGTCCTTTTGTTTTGTCGACTGAGGGCTAAAGGATATGTGTTTCATCAGCCCTCCACCTCCCTTTGTGTTGGGAATCTGGTGATAAAGGAAAGGTGAGTGTCTTCACCGCCCTGTGAGCCAGCCACTCCTTCTACTGTTCCCTGCCTTCCTGCCAAGGCTGGTGGGTTTGAACTGCCCACCCTGCCGTCAGCAGTCCACTGCTTCCCCAGCAGCACCACCAGGGCTCCTTGACATTCATTTCACGGGAACAATGTTTGAGTGATTCCACACCCCAGAAGGACCTATCAAAAGGTCATGTGTCTGGGACGTCTTTACCTTGCTTCTTGCTTCTCAAAGCTGAAAGAAGTCATGCGGCAGAAGCCCTTTGCCAAACCAAGTAACTTTTAGGAGGGAAAGGAAGCTTCGGGCCTTAGCATCTCAAACAGTGCTTGCTATCTCTGGGCAGCAGGCAAGGCCCCGTGGGGACTCACAGCCACCCTGTGGGACAGTGCAGAACTCCCCTGAGAGCTTCCAAGGTGATAACTGTTGATGGGAGTAGAAAACCCCGTCTTTCTTCCTTGGAATGGCTGCTGAGTTCGAACTGCCGAATTTGCATTAAGCAGCCCGCTGTCTGCACATTGCTGCCGAAGCTCCTTGTACTTCACTAAGACCCCGGTTCCTGTTCTCTGAGGAAAGCACAATGGGGTCACCCCTGAAGGATGCTCATTCACCTATTTCACTCTCACCAGGGAACACGCCCGCCCCATCCTGAAAGACAGCCGGGTCATTCAGTGGTCAGGATTGCTCTGACCAGCTGCAGGGTCAGCCCCCTGGAGAGTGTGTGCACTGACTGGATTAGAGGCGAAAGGGGAAGAACCTGCCGGGGAAGATGCCTACCACAGCTCTGAGAATCGCGGCCAGGAAAATGTGATTGTCTCCAAAAGAGACATCCACTCATCAACTTGCGCGGTCTTGAGGTGGTTAACCAGGCGAGTTCATCAGCTCTGAGCCTGGAGTAAAGGGTGACTTCACCGTGGCAGGTGTCTAATTCAAAGACAACCATGATTATTTTTTAAGCACATTGAAGCGAAGCCAAGGAGCTAGCCATTAAGCTTACTGATGTTGATGTGAACTGGCTTTGGGCCCTTAGCGGAGGCACGCATATACTGTCCCTTCCACATCATTCAGCCCTCAATAAACAGACCCCCAGATGAACACAGAGCTCCCTCTTTGCATGTACTTACGGTATGTTGCAACTGTGACACAAATCACAAAGTACTAAATTATGCAAAGTGCTTGCTTTATTTTAAAAACTGCAATAGCTTCAGGGCTCTCCTTGCAATGCACTGCCATATGGCTACCCTCTGGAGAAGGGGGAGGGGTGTTGGATCCATTAGTGCTGGGTGCACGCACATCAGCAGCTCTCTGAGTAGCACCAGGAGGAAGCCAGGAATGTTTAGATCGTTCCCCCCACCCCCAACCGTGACAATAGCATTCAGCTCACAGCGTTCAATTCAGAAGCATTTCCTTGCAAAAAACACTTGCGAAATTTGACCAACATCTGCAGAATGGACCACCCCAAGTGTATGTGTGTATTTATCTGCGTGCATACACACATATATGCCTGTGTCCTTGTGGCCATGACTCCAGGAGTGACTTTTTACACCTGCTTGAGGAATGGAGCACCTCAAGGGAGTCCTCCCTCAAGGGCTAAGATAAGACAAAACCTAAAAGAATTCATGAGAGTCGCATGACTCTCCAGGCTTTCAAAGGAAAACAGGCAGTGCAAAGTTTGTCCAACACATGAGCACACACACACACACACACACACACAAGATTTCAATTCCATTTCCTGACAAGGTTGCATCGAAGGAAAGAGAAGAGGGGGTGAAGGGGTGGAAATTACAGGGGGTAGGGAGGGTGGCATACACCTTGTAAGTTATCTTTTTCAGCTATCAAACCCAAACCAAGCCCACTGCCATCAAACTGCTTCTAACTTGTGAGGCTACATAGGATTTCTGAGACTGTAACTCTACAGGAACAGGTAGCCTCCTCTTTCCCAGAGGAATGGCTAGTGGGTTAGAACCACTGACCTTGCAGTTAGCAGTCCAGTGTTTACCCTGCAGTGCCATTTTGGAGCTGTGGGTGTGATTGTATTTGTTTATCTTAATGGTGGCAACAGTGGGGTTCGCTTGGTTCCTTATTTTTTCATTGATGAACAGATGCTGATTTGCTGTCTATAGTGCATTGAATTATGGTGCTGGTAAAGAAATTTGAAAGTACCACAAACTGCATAAAGGACAAACCGCTCTGTCTTGGAAGAAGTATGGTCAGAGTTGCTCCTCTGAGGCCAGGATGGCAAGACTTCGTCTTCCATACTTTAGGAAAGTTATCAGGAGAAACAGCCTCTGGAGAAGGACAGCTTGTCTGGGGAAGTAGAGGGGTAGTGAAGGAGAGGAAGCCCTTCCAGGAGATGGATGGGCACAGTGCCTCAGCACTGAGCTGAAGCACGGGCAGAGTGGTGAGGACGGCGCAGGACTAGGCAACGTTTCATTCTGCTGTCTATCAAGTCGGCATGGGCCGTAATCAACTTGATGGTACCTAACAGCCACAGTAACAGCATCTTGAATAGCATCCCTGGGGATAGAGTCATGCTCCTAGGACCCCCGTAGGCCTAGGTACACAGAGTAAACCCAAGGCCGTGATGACTATTCTGAGTGGGAATTGTGCTGTGGAAGCAGAAACAAGCTGATATTACCCACTCTGGGATGGGGGCATGGAAGGCCCCCTGGAAAAGCCAAGGCCATTGCTGAGGTCAGGAGTCTGAACAAGAACAGACACAGGCCTGAGATCAAAATGAACAAAAAACGCAAACCCTAAAAAAAAAAGGAAGAAGGAAAGAAAAATGCAAATCCTATAGGACAGAAATGAAGTACAAGGAAATGTCTAATTGGAAAGAGGTCAAAGAAGGACTCATTGGAGGGAGAGGTCTTCAGGGAGGACTTGTTTTAGAGCGGGCTCTCTAAAGAAGCAAAACCAGTGAAGTTATGCCTAAACAGAGAAGTTTATCTCAAGGAAATACTTGTCGAGGTAGACAAGTTCCAGGCCAGATGTCAGATCAAAGACTTCTCCTGGTTCTTGTAGATGTAGAAGCTGAGGAACCCAAGATTGGCAGGTCAGAAGGTTTCTGTCTGCAGAGGCAAATGCAAATGTTTTACTTTGTCAAGTAAAACAGTGGACCATCTTCTGAAGTCTAAAAAACAAGAGATCAGATGACAAGCCAAATGCAAGATCCAGACCCAGCAAAAAAGAAACAAACTTTCCCAAAGCATTCACCTTTACCGGAAGCAAGTTACACCTCACCCCTAAGAGAATTTCCTTTGAACTGTTTGGCTGCGGATAGTAGATCTGATAGTAGATGATTACATTGTATTAGGTCACATCACAGACCATTATTACATCTTAACTACCAAAGCACTGAGAAACCTGGCCCAAGCAAATTGACACGAAATCTTAACAGTCACATGCCTCCAGCTTTTTAGCTCATGCAACTGGGAAAATATGGCTGCCATGAACTGAAATAGGGAAGAAAAGGAAAAGAGCAGGTCTAGAGTCAAAAGTTTGTGTGTGAATAATTCCACCCTACCCCCACTCCTAATATAAGAATCTGATCATATAAATCCTTGACTTAACAATTTTCAAAGACCCTCCCACACTAGTTTTTTGGATAATATTCAAACTGTTGCATAACATACATAGCCCTCTAAACTCTTGCTTCTTCTCCAGGTTTTTATTTCGTGTTGCCCAAATTTACCTTTAGATCCAACTATCCAAAACTACTTGCTTCGTAAACACATCCCATTGCTGGTGCATCATTTTACACATGTGGTTCTCTCTCCCAAGAAAGTCCTCTATTGTGAGTGTGTTATTTTTGTGTTCTCTGCATCTTTGGAGACACTGCTCCTGTCTTACCTGATGGATTTCTGCCTCTTGAAGCTTGCCTCTTGAAGCTCCTGCCTACCAGCCTGGTCTCAATAACAGATAGGAGATCCAGGACAATCACAGTCATCCACCCCTACGTCGTAGTAATAAGTCCAGAGTTGGTGCATGTCCCATGTTGGACCCATCAGAGTCTTTATCTGGGGTTTTACATTTGGATGCTGAGAGAGTTCGTCTTTCTGGGGTACTTGTGGGAGTTATGTAATTTCGTGTCAACTTGAAGTATAGGGGTAGAGTCTAGTCAGTCAATGAGGTCCCAGACTGATGGTGCCTCCTGGTAGGTGTGACCTTTTCATAAGGAGAGTCCCAAGAACTTCCTCTCTCCCTATCTTCATCTTCCTGTTGGTGAGTTACACTGCTGAGACCTGCCAGCTCCCTGGAGATGCATCCATTGCCGTTGGATCCACATGACTGTGCACCCAACAGCCTGTGACCTTCCTGCATTCTGCATCATTGCATGTGGCTGCATGAGTCTGAAGAGGGACTAATGGACTAATATCAGATATATGGACTCTATCTAGACAGGTCTGGGATGTTTGCTTGATATATCTTTCTATGTATATTATTATTTGAATTCTTTACTTATGATAATATATTCAATATTTTCATATACAAATATATTATTTCTTTATCTAAAACTCTTATATATATTGAGTGTCACCAGATTCGTTTCTCTAGTCAGCCCAAACTAACACGGTCACTGAATTAGAATGATTCAGGTAAGCCTGGAACTGCCTTTGATGATGTTCCCTGTGTCCCCCTGAAACACGAGGGAGAGAATGAAGCCAACACAGAGGGAGCAGCAGCAGAGAGGGGCAAATGTGAGCAGACAGACAGACTCGAAGGCCTGGGGCAGGCTTGGAAGTCAGTTTCACCCTTCCATGTCCGTTTGTCACGGCCAACAGTCCCAAGCCGCCAGCCACTCCATGAGAGAAAGATGAGGATTTCTGCACACTCCTGCACAGAGTGACAGCCTGGGACATCCAGAGGGGCAGGTCTACACTGTCACATAGGGTAGACCCTGGGGTGAGAATCCACTCAATGGCACCGAGTTTTTAAAAACTGCCTCACACCTTAATAGAAAGTGTCGTAGCGCAAATCCCAGTTTTGTTTCCCGCTCCTTCCACATCTTGCAAGACTCAGTTCTTCCAGAAAGCCTCCGTGCTCACCGCTCTTCCCCTTCAGTGCAGGGCATTTCCCTGTGGTGCCCAGGAGCCAGCCGGGCATCTAGCAGGTGTGTCCCTTAGCAATCAGACTGATCTTCAGCTCCATCTGCCAATTTGCAAGCTCTTTGGGGCATGTCCCAAATTGTTCTTACTTTACAGCTCAATGCCTGGCACAGAGAAGGCGCTCAATCAACCTCGGGTGGGTGAATGATGAGTTCGGCGTCAGTAGGTTGAGCTTATTGTGGAACATTCAGGTGTGCCGGAGGTAAATTGGTTGTATGAATTAGGAGGTAGGAGCAAGTAAACTTGGTCAGCAGGTGGTGAGAAGGGGGCAGTGCCCTTAAGCTCTTGCCAAGGATATTATCCGAGAGGGGTGGTGAAAAGCTTACCAGACCTGTTGCCGCCAAGTGAGCCTGTGGGCCACAGGAGAGCCACGTCCTCTTGGGCTGTCCGTGGCTGACTTTCAGAAGTGGGTCACCAGGCTTTCCTTCTAAAGTCACTCTGGGTGGTGGTGGTGGTGGGGAACTCCCAGCACCAGCCTCGCCAGTTAGCAGCTGAGCGTTGGGGCCCGAACGTTACCGATGGATTTTTTATAAGGTTCCAAAGATCTGAGTGTGTTTATAAGCTGAGGAAGGCAATGGTGTGTGTGTGGGGGGGGGGGGGGGGGGGGGGGGGGGGGGGGAGGAGTGTCACCTCACTCAGCTCCTCACCAGCCATGGAGGGTGGGCGCAGTGGAGTCTCTAAGGTAAGGTGACCGGACATCCCGCTTTTTAACAATTTAACAATGTCCTGTGGTGTTTTAAAATGAAAATAAATACATTACAATACTATTTTTGCATTCTATGAACATTTTTGTTGCTCCATATAGACCAGATTTTTAATCAAGAACACATCCCCACCACTACCACCATCAATGGTGTCCCGCTTAAAATCTGGGACCCTCTGGCTTGGCAACCTTCCCCCTTCTCCAAGGTCACTGGCCTCCAGCCACGCCCTGGTCTCCCACGGTGCAGGCTAGAGTTCCGAGTGGTTCTTGCTATTGTTCCCCTAGCTGCCATTAGCAGACCTGGGCCATCAGGTGACCCAGGATACTGTTTACCCACTGTCTGTCCAGGTCCAGGTGAGCCTGCAAAGGAAGGAGCCTGGTGTCAATGACTGAGGAAACCTCGGCTTCTCGGCACCTCCCTGGGGACTCAGTATGCCAAGAAATATGAGAGGACTCAGCCTGGGGACGTTGTTGGGCTGGGATTGAGCATGTAGTCACTCCCAGACCTGCAGGCCTCGGAGGCGGCGGTGATTGAAACCCCGAGTCTGGGGCATCACCAGGGCGGGGGAGGACGAGGCAGCCAGGTCAAGAGCCTCTGTAAACTGTCTTTCCCCAAATATCTGGAGGGAGTGAGTGCAAAAGTTCACAGAAACCCAACTCAGGAAGCTACATTGATGGGGAGCCCTTGGGATGTGTGCAGCCAACGAGGAGAACAAGTGTTTGCTTGCCACCCAGAGAGGCCCAGGGGAGAAGTGAAGTCTGTCTTGAAGAGAGACACTCAACCTGCTTGAAGGATGCATGACCTCAAAATCTCTCTCTCTCTCTCTCTCTCTGTCTCTCTCTCTCTCTTTCTCTCTCTCTCTCTCTCTCTCTCTCTCTCTCTCTCTCTCTCACACACACACAAAGACACACACTTTGTAAT